>PVJS01009553.1:25369-50201 GCA_004027185.1 Glis glis
TGAGACCCTGTTTCAAAATAAAGAATAAAAATAGGGTTGGGGGTGTAGCTCAGAGGTAGAATGCCCCTGGGTTCAATCCCCGGAAGTGCAAAAAAAAAAAAAAACGTGATGGTTATCCTCTGAAAAATTATAAACTAAACTAGGATTCCTACTATTGTCATTTCTACTCAGCCATCTTACCAAATAACCAGGCTGTGCACAAGACCAGGGAAAACAAAATTATAAGAATTGGAACGGGAGCAGGGCGTGGTGGTGCATGCCTGTAATCCAAGTACTTGGGAGGCTGAGACAGGAGGATCACGGGTTTGAGTACAGCCTCCGCAATTTACTGAGACCCTCAGCAACCTAGTGAAACCCTGTTTCAAAATAAAGAATAAAAAGGGCTGGGGGTATAGCACTGAGGTAGAATGCCCCTGGGTTCAATCTCCAGTACCAAAAAAATAAAGAAAAAAAAAGAATTGGAAAGGAAAGAATTAAGCTGTCACTTTCCACAAACCTAAAAGAATCTCTTAATTTATCAGAACTAATAAGAAAGTTTAGGAGGGTTGCTAGATATTTTAATATCCAAAGAGCAATTGCATTTCTTTACATTGGCAACAGAATTAGAAAATGTAATTTTAGAATGCCATTAATTGTGTAATAAACCATATAAATTGCTTAGAATAAATCAAACTAAAACAGCCAAGACGTTTATGGAGAAAATTATGCAAGTTTATTGAGAAACAATATAGAAGACCAAGAGCAGAAAAAGATAGCTTTTTTTGTATGCAGAGATGCTTAATGGATCAATAAGATAACAATTAACTCCAAGTCCATCCTGTTGATTCAATGCAATTCCAACCAAAGTTCCAAAAGGGTTTTTAATGGACCAGTTGACTCTAAAATTTATATGAAGGAAAAATGGTAAAAAAAAGTAAAAAAATTTTTTTTTGTTGTTGCAGTACTGGGGATCAAACCCAGGGCCTCACACATGCTAGGCAAACTACTCCTTAGATATACCCCCAGTCCCCCCAAAACACTCTTTAAAAAAAATCAGGTAGGACTCTTTATAATAATGTTATCATGCCGGGCATGGTGGCACACGCTTGTAATCCCAGTACTTGGGAGCTGAGACATGAGGATTGTAGGTTCTCGGCCAGCCTCAGCAACTTATCCTCAGCAACTTAGTGAGACCCTGTTTCAAACTACAAAATAAAATAGGGCTGGGGGTGTAGCTCAGAGGTAGAATGCCCCTGGGTCCCATCCTCAGTACCCCCCCCAAAATAAAAAATAATAATGTTATCATGTCGTATTGTATCGCTGCATGTTTCTGTATTTTGTTCACAGCACCGGAAAAGCGGACGAAAACAGAACCCACTTGTGTTCGAGTGGGGGACAAGCCTGTCCCGCTGTGCACCCACGTGCCCCGGCCCTCCCTTGGTCTGCAGGTGCAGAGCCTCCTTCTACTGCAGCATCTCATAGCGAGAGCATCCGGTGCCCTGGAGCAGGTGCAGGCAGCACCTGGGAGCTCGGGGGTCACAGGCCGCGCTTCTGCGGCTCCCCGAGCCCGGGCTTGAGGGCCAGTGCGAAGCTTCAGTTACTGTGTCCCTTTGTACAGTGCAGGCAACATCTCTGGATACTTTGAGCTTGTAGTCGTGCCATAAATAAGGCGTGATCTTTGCAGGAGGGCAGTTCAGGGGGCGAGGGAGAGGGGATGCCACTAGGAGGCGCCATCCTCCCCCGCTGGCGATGACCAGGGCGCCACACCTGCCCCCTGCCTGTGGCCAGGCTCCGAGGGGAAGCCGCCGACCAGGTTTCCCAGGCTGCAGCGGCTGCGGCTGGGACCTGCGAGCCAAGGAAAATGGACTAGGAAATAAACCCTTGGGCTGGAAAAGTCTGACTACAAGAGCTCTATTTGTACAGACAGCGATTATAGGAGCCCGTCAACCTCTCTGTGAAGGACACGGGGCAGGGAATTTTACTCACACTTTTTTGTACTGGGGATTTAACCCATGGGACATTCTTCCTCTGAGCTACACCCCCTAACCCTTTTTATCTTTATCATCATTATTATTTTGTTTGTTTATTTATTTATTTTGAAACAGGGTCTCGCTAAGTTGCTGGGAGTCTCGTTAAATTGCTGAGACTGGCCTCCAACCAGTGATCCTCCTGTCTCAGCCTCCCAAGTACTGGGATTACAGGCGTGCGCCACCATGCCTGGCTTTTATTCACACTTTATAGGAGAGGAGATTGAAATCCAAGAGAAGTAAGATGGATTAACGAAAGCCACTTTTGAAATGACAGGGGGAGGGCTCAAGTGGGCCTTTCGACTGGGGACACAGCCATGCTTCCTCCAGCAGACATTTAGAACAAAGGATAAGGCCCCGGGACACAGACATAAGATGACACTGGCCCCTGTTCTTCAGGAATTCATAGTCTGGGAGGGGCGGACAGGGGCGAGTGTCAGGCACAGAAACAGATGCTTGTATTGACTGTTCTGTGAAAAGATGCCACTGGGCAGAGAGGAGGGCCCCTGTGTGGAAGGGACCCATGTCCCCCAGAAGGTTATGCTGAAGTCCTAACCCTGCTACCTCCAAGGGAGACCTTATTTGGAAAATTTGGGTCTTTGCAAATATAACCAAGTTAAGACGAGGTCATTAGGGCCGGACCCAATCTACTGTGACAGGTGTCCTTATAAGTGGACAGTGCCATGTGTTAAATGCGGATTTTAGGGGAGCAAATAAAAACTCGTTAAATCGAAAGTAACTCAGTAAGGTGAGTTACTTCTGCACAGAAGGGTGTGCAAGCAACAAAAAGTCTGGTAAGCAAGCACACCGTGCAGGCAGTCCACGCAGGCTTTATCCCTGATGTGATCCTGCCCCTGTCCTGATTGGTGAGGGTTTGGGGTCACAACTGTACGTGATTAGCTCCTCCCTTCCTTCCTTCCTTCCTTCCTTCCGGGAATTGATCCCAGGGTCATTCTGCCTCCAAGCTACACCCCTAGCCCTATTTTTATTTTTATTTTTAGTTTTATTTTTTATTTTTTTATTTTTTTTGCGGTACCGGGGATTGAACGCAGGGGCGTTCTACCTCCGCGCTACACCCCCGGCCCTATTTTTTTATGCTTTATTTTTGAAACCGGGTCTCACGAAGTTGCAGAGGGCCTCACTAGGTAGAGAGAGAGAGACAGGGAGAGAGAGAGACAGAGACAGAGACAGAGAGAGAGAGAGAGAGAGAGATAAAGCGTGCGCGCCCGCGCATGCACGCTGAGGTTGGCCGCGAACTCGGATCCTCCGGTCTCCGCCTCCCAAAGTACTGGGATTACAAGCGTGCGCCACCATGCCCGGCTATTTTTATTTTGAAACAGAGTCTCCCTAGGTTGATGAGAATCTCACTACTTGTTGAGGCTGTCCTCCAACCTGAAATCCTCCTGTCTCAGCCTCCCAAGTACTGGGATTACAGGTGTGCACCACTATGCTTGGCAAGTGACTCACTTTTTTTTTTTTTTTTTTTTTGCGGTACCGGGGATTGAACCCAGGGGCATTCTACCTCTGCGCTACACCCCCGGCCCTATTTTTTATCCTTTATTTTGAAACCGGGTCTCACGGAGTTGCGGAGGGCCTCACTAAGTAGAGAGAGAGAGACAGGGAGAGAGAGAGAGAAAGAGAGAGAGCTGAGGCTGGCTGTGAACCCAGATCCTCCGGTCTCCGCCTCCCAAGGTACTGGGATTACAAGCATGCGCCACCACGCCCGGCTAGTGACTCACTTTTAAGGACAATTTAAAATGAGAATATACTCTGAAGCTATGTTTAGAATAAGATAAATAGACAAAGTATTTTCTGTAAACTAGACTTCAGAAAACATCAGTCTTAGCCTGGCATGGTGGCACACGCTTGTAATCCCAGTATTTGGGAGGCTGAGACAGGAAGATTACAGGTTGGCAGCCAGCCTCAGCAACTTAGTGAGACCCTCAACAACTTAGTGAGACCCTGTTTCAAAATAAAAAAATAGAGCCAGGCGTGGTGGTACACGCTTGTAATCCTAGTACTTGGGAGGCTGAGACAGGAGGATCCAGGTTCGTGGCCAGCCTCAGCTACTTAATGAGGCCCTGTTTCAAAATAAAGAATAAAAAAAATAGGGCTGGGGGTGTAGCTCTGAGGTAGAATAACCCTGGGTTCAATCCCCAGTACCTCAAATAAATAAACAAACAAACAGGGCTGGGGGTGTAGCTCAATTGTAGAATGCCCCTGGGTTCAATTCCCAGTACCACAAAATGAATAAATAAATGAAAAAAGAAAAAGAAGAAAAACATCAGTCTTATTTTGCTCCACTGATTAGTCCCTAATCTGGGTTTCTTTGTCTTTTTCCTTAAGCCTGAATGGGTTAAGAAAAAAGGAAACCACTTGAAGTACACTCTTTCTAAATGCGGTTTAAAAAGAAGCGATCCCTCCAGCTTAGCGGAGGAGGAAGTGAACCATGAGAGAGGCGGAGACCCCGTCACACTGCACATGTGGCACTAAAGCCACACAAAACTCCGCCATCTGGAAAGAACGATGAGCATGGGGAATCAAAGGCAAGTTTTACAAGGCTTGTTTCACAAATTCTGGATGCCTAAAGAGGTGATTTGACAAAGAAACCAAATTGTGCTTCCATTACAAATATCTGAGGAACACTATGTGCTACAAGGTGCTCTCTTCATTGGGTTAATTAGAAATACAGAAAGTAAACACAGGTGGGGCGTGGTGGCGCACACCTGTAATCCCAGTAACTTGGGAGGCTGAGATAGGTTTGAGGACAGTCTCGGCAACTTAGTGAGACCCTGTTTCAAAATAAAAAATAGAATACAGCGGGGAGTGTAGCTTGGAGGTAGAGTGCCCCTGGGTTCCATCCCCAGTACCGCACACACATACAAAGTTAACACAGAACACATTTGAATCCACGTTCAAGGAAGTTCAGGGACGGAACAAATACACTGAGGGACTGGAGGGTCACAGGAGGTTGGAGAGAATTTAGATTTTTTTTTTTTTTGCAGTACTGGGGATTGAGCTACAGCCCCAGCCCTATTTTTTACTCTTTATTTTGAAACAGGGTCTCACTAAGTTGTGGAAGGCCTCACTAAGTAGCTGAGGCTGGCTGCGAATCTGGATCCTCTGGTCTCAGCCTCCAAAGTACTGTGATTACAAGCGTGCACCACCACACCCGGCTGAGAGAATTTAAAGATGTGATTTGAAAACTGTGAAGGTGTCTTAATCTGTTTTATGTTGCTGTAACAGAATACCGCAGACTGGGTGATTTTATAAACAGAAGTTTCTTCGGCTCACAGTTCTGGAGGCTGCGAAGTCCAAGATCAAGGGGCCACATCTGGGGAGGCCTCTTGTTGTGTTATAGCTTGTGGCGGGTGTCACATGACCAGAGATCGTGTGTAAGAAAGGCAGGGGGGCCGAACTCACCTTCATAACAGCCCTACTCTCATGATAAGGAACCACTCCCACGGTAACATTAATCCCTGATTGCCTCTAAAAGGTCCCACCATGCAACAGTGTGGTACTGGGGATTAAGTTTCTAATGGGCATGGTGACACACCCCTATAATCCCAGTACTTGGGAGGCTGAGACAAGAAGGATCACAGGTTCAAGACCAACCTCAGCAACTTAGCAAAACCCTTTCAAAACAAAATAATAAAAAAAGGGCTGGGGTTGTAGCTTGGAGGTAGAATGCCCCTGGGTTCAATCCCTAGTACTAAAAAAAAAAATCTAACATAAGAAATTTGGGAGACACATTCAATCCATAGCAGGAGAATGGCCAGGAACTTCCAGAAAATTCTCTTTTGCGACTATAACCGGCATAAAAGGACTTCACAAGTTGAGTCAAGTCCATTAAACGTTTAAGTGTCTCGATCTTTTGAATCTAAAAATCTGGAGGAATTTACTGGAGAAGATGAAATGTCAAGAGAAAGTACCGAGTCTGGTTCCTGGAGTTTAAGTCCTGGGGACCACGGGCAAGAATACGATGACTAGATGACTAATCTTTTCAGCATGGCCTGCTTCACACCGATTATCATGAGAGTAGAAAAGGGCAAAAGGCAGCATTCACACCACCCAGGATAAACCTGGGAGAAGAGCAAGGGTAGCCAGTGTTTTACTGGAGTCCCAGGCTAGGCCAGCTCTGGGAATCCAACCCATCAGGTCCTGCTGCTCGCCCCCAAAACCCAACCGAAAAGTGTGAAAGAAATTTTAATCGGTGTAGTTACACCAGGAAGACAAGTGGACCCATCTCTGTAGCCTTGTCTTTGAGGAGGGGCTGATACCGACTTCTAGGTTTTATAGAAAGGGGAATGAGGAACTGGGGGCGATGGCGCACGCTTGTAATCCCAGTCCTTGGGAGGTTCGCGGCCAGCCTCAGCAATTTAGCAAGGCCCTCCCAACTTAGTGAGAGCCTGTTTCAAAACAAGAAATAAAATAGGGCTGGGGGTGTAGCTCAGAGGTAGAATAGCCCCTGGGTTCAGTCCCCAGTACCCCAAGTAAAGGGGGCATGAATGAGGGCAAGGGTTGGGGGTCTGCAGAGCTGGAGGTCTCGACTAGGTGCAGCCTCCTCCATCCTGCTCTTGGGATTGGTCCACAGTGGGAGAGTTGCTTTTGCCCAGGGGGTCCCCTCCTCACAGCATGTTACTGATCAGACCTGGTTCCTGGAATCCAAGGTGGGTCTGAGCAAAGGAGAAGGATGAAAAATGGAGGCTGAGATGCCAGGTCTTTAATTCTGCTTTTAGCCACCCGTTAGACACTTGCAGGCAACAGTGGAGAGTCTAAGTCCTGGTCACAGTGTGGGGACCTTTTAGACTACATCGAAAGTCAGCCTTGCACTGGGAGACAGAATGGCATTCCTTTGTCCCTGGATGACCTTGCCATAGACTGACTTTTCCCCTTCCTGTCAAGCTGGGGCCACTGAAATCCCAGGCTCCCAACAAAACAATAGGATGCCTCATTGGCGATTGGTTGAACAAGAGGAAAACCCCTTCTTTCCTCTCTGTTTGGCCTAGTTTGTATATTTAAAGAGAAGTCTGTCTTTTGGGCCCTTCACCAGCATGTCCTGTAAGATGCTCTCGGGACTTTTCTCAGGCACAAATCCTCTTTAAGACCTGATTTTCTTGTTTGGGTCTCTTGTATGTGACAGACTCAGGCAGATGACTGAAGCGTTCAAGTGGCCGTGAAGTCTGGAGCCCAGATGTAATTCACCTGCCAAAAAGGATCAAGGGTGAAGGGCAAGGATCAAAGGCCAGAGTGCCCCGGCTCTCTGCAGCAGGTCTCAGTCCACCTTAATGGATATATTAATAGAAGCGGCCATATTGCAGAGGAAGGAAGGGCTAACCTTGTTAAAAGCAAATGAAAACACATCAACAGATAAAGTCTTCTTTTGTTACAAGGAGGCAGAAGGCTGAGGCCATCAGGCTCCCAGATGCGGTGGGGCTGGGTAAGACTCTTAGAAGGTTTTAAGTTTCCAAATCGGCTGAATCTGCTAAGTTGTGCTGTGGGATTAGCAGGTCTGCTGATGACTTTTCTGAAAGAAGACATTCTAATTGACACAGGTGACATGGACTCTTCTGCTCCCAGACCAGTGTGAGCGCCACCAGCCCCTCTGTGCAAACCATTAGCATTTCGTGATCTAACTAAAAAAAATAAATCAAAAACAACAAAGAGGATCCACAGTGCATTCCAAACTCACTGGGCAAATAGAAAAAGATTTAACACAAACAAAAAGCCAACCACACTTTTTCCATCTTTTCTTTTTTGTGTGTGTATGTGTGGGGGAGGTACTGGGGATTAAACCCAGGGGTGTTCTACCTCTGAGCTACCCCTCGCCCTATTTTATTTTGAAACAGGGTCTCACCAAGTTGCAGAGAGCCTTGCTAAGTTGCTGGGGCTGTCCTCGAACCTGTGATTCTCCCGTCTCAGACTCCCAAGTCCTGGGATTACAGGTGTGTCGCAGAAGCTGCCGCTGAAAGTAGAAGTCTTCCACATGAACAACTTGGAGCCAGAATTATTAAAGAAATGGGGCGGTTGAGGAGAACGCAAAACCTTCTGCCCGCCTTCAACCAGCATCCTCCTTTTATTGAGGGTCGAAACAAAAACATGATGATGATTAAACACAGGCACAAGTTAACTTTGGGGGAAAAACAACAAGGCTGTCACCGGATGAGGGCAGGCACGGGTTTAGTTTAGGGAGAAGAAGGGTAAACACTTCAAGGTCTACATTGCTTATTAGTTCCACCCGGTCAGTGGAAAATTGTCTGCGTGCGGACAGTTTCCACTTAACCAAGTACTGTGTACTTAGCTAAGCCAGTCCGTGATGACCCTCAGCCGTGCGGGCCAAGATAGCTCCCAACACAGACGTGTGCCATCAGGCCCGGCTCCTTTTCCATCTTTTAACATGGTTAGCTTTTGGTTATAGGAACGTCCTTTCTACCAAGTTGATTACACACTTTTAAGACATCTTTATCTGTCTTAGATATCATTTATCCTCAGGCACGAAGTCCTATATGCAACACATTGCCTCAAAAATTAGTTAAGCAGGTTTTATTTTAACATTATTTTATTTCTGTCAATGGCTTGAGCACTAGCCTTTATGTGGTGCTGTCCGTACTCACTCCTTTCCAAGACACGCCTGAGACCTTTATTTTTGTTGTTCTTAACAGCTGGGCCCCCTGCCTTTCCATCTGTCTCGGTCTATTTTGAGGTACTGTTCAGGCCCATCTTCCTCCTCCAGGAAAACCTCTATTTGTATGTTCTAAAAACAGCTGAAAGAGGCCTAGCTTCTAATTTGATCTTTTCTATCAGGTATTAGTAATGCCAACAATGAGATTATTTTGGTGGAAATTAACCAACGGCTTCAAGCTTATTGCAAAACAGTATAATATAAAATCAGCATTTGCTGTTATTATCTGTAAGACCATAGACCGAGAATAAAACCAACCTAGTTGAGAAGAAAAGTACACTTATCAGGGGCCATTTAGGAGTGCAATCTGGGAAAACACAGATTCAAGAAGTTTTGAAAGTATGCCCCAAGATTTTACAAAATAGCAGCTGTATTTATGGTTTTAAGCTGCTGGGGGTTGGGGGGGGGATTACATCCCTTGTTAGAAAGTATGACTGATGCTGGCAAAAGTTAAGCTGTTTTGACATTTTAAAATTATTGTTCAAAGCTGAACTGGTAATGCAGAGTTCACTCTGAACTTCCTGTTTAAGTAAAAACACTATGAAGTCATGAGGTTACCAAATCAAGACAAACGCCAGCGCCTCTGTCTGAGACCAGGATGAAATAGAAGTAAAGTCTCTAGAAGATGGAAAAATTAAGGTGATTTGTAAGAAAGGGATTTGGTGCAACCTTGGTCCCTGGGCCGTTTGGGGGAAGGTATCCACTGTACAGGTCAGCAGAGATTGTTAACAATGTTTTAGGAAACTGTGGCTTGGGGCCATTAAAGGTTCAGCTGTAGGTATGTCTCAGATCTGATTAATCATGGTTTCCCAGCTCCATTTTGTGTGTGTGTGTGTGTGTGTGTGTGTGGTACTGGGGACTGAACACAGGCATTCTACCTCTGAGCTACATCCTGAGTCCTATTTTTAATTTGGAAACAGGGTCTTGTTAAGTTGATGTGAGCCTCACTGAGTTGCAGAGGCTAACTTTGCACCCGCGGTCCTCCTGTCAGCCTCCCAAGTAACAGGATTACAGGATGTACCACCACGCCCAGCCTCCCAACTCCATTTTAAGTGCCCCAAATCAAGGATACTCCATTTTGACATTTTTCCTTGACATAATACACAAAAATGGTTAATTTTATTTTTCTGTCTATATATAGTTAATAGGCACTTAAAAGTGACGACTTTATAAACAGCTGTCTCAGACGGGCAAGTACGGTTGGTGACCCAACATCGCATGTTGGTCTCGCTGCTTGTGAATCATTTGATTTCGGTGCCGTTGGCAACAGATTCCCGAAACCTCCCAGAGCTTCACTGTATGCACATCCAAGACAACGAAACGCAAGCAAGGGTAGTCAGACTCAGTTTATTCTACTGAATTTAGACTCAAGTTCGACTAATCATTTTAACAAGAAGATTTGAACATCAGAGAGAAATCTATTTAAATCACAAGAACGCAAGCACACCTTCGTTTTATTGATTCTCAACACCCATCTGTGTGCAAATGCGCAACAAGGGTACTGAATGTAGAAAGCGATGAGACACCACAGCCACCTCCCGGGGTAACTGTGATCACGCAGAATAAAAACATCACCTTAACAAGAGACATTTAAAGAGGCTCCCTTTGCTTTTTGTAATTCCTAACTATAAAATATAATTTTAGTAACAGAACAATGACTTCTCCTAGGTTGGTCACATCACTCATAATTGAAAAGGAAACTCAGTATCATAAACAATACAACACTGAAATAAATAACTAAATAATTTATTTAAGGATAGTTTTACTGTATTGCACATTACCACACACAGAATTCTAAAGCTGATTTTTTTTTTAAAGCTTGGAAAACGCATTTGCCTTTTTTTAGTTTCTTGCTAAGTGAGACATGCTCCTTATAAGGAAAACTATGTAGGCCTGAGTTTAAAATTTAAATATCTGTTCGTGGAGAGTCTGTTAAGCCAGAGTGCACAGATGTGGATAACAGGGTGCAAGAGTGACCTATGCCTTCAGGGTCGCCAGGCAGAGCCCCCACAACACTGGCCTGAAGCCAGGAGCAGCATCTTCGGGACCTAACCCCAAGCTGGGAAGCACTGCCTAATGCCAGCAGGGTTTTGTTTTGTGTGTGTGTGTGTGTGTGTGTGTGTGTGTGTGCGCAAAAATAACTGATGCAAGCCAGGCATGGTAATCCTAGTACTTGGGAGGCTGAAACCAGAGGATCCAGGTTCGTGGCCAGCCTCAGCTACTTAGTGAGGCCCTCCACAACTTAGTGAGACCCTGTTTCAAAATAAAGAATAAAAAAATAGGGCTGGGGGTGTAGCTTGGAGGTAGAACACCCCTGGGTTTAATCCCTGGTACCGCAAAAAACAAAAACAAAAACAAAACTGATGCAAATTCACATGTGTGTCTTTTTCTGTGCTCCCTAGACAGATTGTAACATCTTTGAGAATATGCCCAAAGGCCTACAAAAGAGAAGAACATGATATGGCTATGGAACATAAGCGTTTAGTGTTGGGGTCACTGATCATGGACTACAACCCTGAAACTGTGAGCCAAACTAAACTTTCCAAGTTGATGATGTCTGGTATTTGTTACAGTAATGGAAAACTGCTAACAGCAGCACACTTCTACAAAGGGCCACTTAGCAAACATCTGAGGCCACAGAATCTCTGTGCATATCCTTTTTAAAAAAATAATCCTTCAAAACTTGAAAAACTGTTGTTAGCTCAAGGGTCTTCTAGAGTTGCACCAGTTTGCCAAGCCCGGCCCTGGGGAGCTATACAAGTATAAGGTGGGTGGACCTCGAGGCCCTCGTCTGAGGACTTCTTTTGGCGGTAGGTAGGTCCTTGCAGCAGGCATCCTCTGAGAAGGCTGGAAGCAGAGCTCCCCTGTGTTTATCCTGTCCCCAGCCTGCATGCACAGAGCGGGGTCAGCTCACATCCTTCGAGTCAAGAGTGTGTAGGGAAGGAAGTCTTGATGAAGGGCTATTTCAATCTGTTCCTATGCTGGCTTCTCATAGCCTCCATTTTAAAGGCAAACCACACACTCTAGGCATTCACAGATTCTCATTCTACAGTTAAGGCCTTACTATTCCAACTGGTTGGCGGTAGAAAAGCTACAGTGTAATCACACTTCCTTTCCCCACTGATGCCACCGTGGTCCACAGGACAAGCACCTCTGAGAGCTCAGGGAGCGCCAGCTCAGGGCATCCTGCGCTGTCGATGGCAGGTTCCTCTGCAGCTGGACCTAAGTGGCGGGTGGCCGGCACCGTGCAGCTGGCTCTCTCGATTCACAGGGTGCTTGTCCCAGTGTCCCTCGGGAACAAGACTGCACACTAGCGGCTGCGACACTGCATACGTCCTCCATCTCTCCACTGATACACTTTTCATTGCTAGAGTATTTGCTTGGAAGAGAATAAGAGAATTTGTATTTCTTTCATGAATTTGTAATATTTAAGTCATCAATATGTGGTATATCATGTTATTAAGTAATTAAGCAAGATAAACTCCAATTTTTTTCTAAGTTAAACAGGGCTTCAGAATTTGAATTCTTTCTCCAATCATTGATTTTTTTCTTGTGGTACTGGGGATTAAACCCAGAGGGTTTCTACCTCCGAGCTACATCCCAGCCCTATTTTATTTTGAAACAGGGTCTCACTAAGTTGCTGACAGCCTCGCTAGGTTGCTGAGGCTGTCCTCAAACCTGAGTTCCTCCTGTCTCAGCCTCCCAAGTACTGGGATTACAGGCATGCACCAACACACCTGGCTCCATCAATGATTTTTTAATAAGCAGCTAATGGTGCTCAAAGTACACATTTGCTACCAACAACATGAATTATACTGTTTTGGAATCAGGAAATGTATATATACACACACACAATCCCACAAATAGAGCTTCTAAGAACACTATGAGAATTTCCAAAATTTCTAAACTAAATGAATAGGTAAAAAACCAATCTTACATATGCCAATCGAGTTGTCGTCTTCAGGCTTTTGCTTCCTTCAAATGTGCCTTTTTTCTTGTATTAACTCTAGACTCTCCCCTTAGTCTGGATTTGCAATGGCATTGCCAACTAAAGGTGCAGCGCTATGCATGGGGTCTCCCAAATAAAACTGCGGAGACGGCTTTTAATTACAGTGTGGGGTGGGGGAGGGCACCAGCTTGAAGCTGGGGGAAATTGGAGCACAGTAAATTGAGCAAAATCATACTCCTAACAAACGCTGAGTGCCTGGAAGGAGCCACCAGCTCTAGTGCTAATAAAGTTAAACCAGAGAAACGTCATGAATTTTCCAATTCTTTCAAAAGCAGAGCGCTTTAAGGCTGCTGAAAGATGGGATAAAGTACGTCATTACCTGTGGTCAGGAAAAGGTAAGAGCATTTAAGTCAAATGACACAAAGCGGTTAGCTCAGAAGCACGTGTCCCCGCAGGAACAAACACCACAGTCCTCATACCGGGCCTGCAGCATTTTTCACACAAAAAGCTCTTGTCAATAGTTCCCATCTTTAATGTCCCTTCATGGCCAATTTTAAAAATGGCTACCTCCTGGCGCCTATTTTTATCTACTTTGGACATAAATGATTTTGAATTTTTCAATCTGCGAAGAAAAAGCATACCATGACGGGCCTAGACAATGAATAAAAATTAAACATTACCCTCTGTAGGTTGGAGCTTTGAGACAGAGAAGACAGAGGGTTATAATTTGGTTTTTGGTTCTTACAAGTATCACTCTTCAGTCCTATCTCCACTGACAGTATCTTTTCCGCTTCCCTCCAATATCAAAGTGCATTTGTTGAAAATTTAAAATACCTTAAAGAAAACCCACAAATCTTACTAATTTTTGGCAAATATGCTCGACAGCAAAAATCAACTTGAGTTTCCCTTTTCCCCTCCTCAGTTTAAAGCTGTATTTGAAATGGCTAGATGCAATACTTCTAGACAGCAGGGCTTACAAACAATGGATTTTAAGAACAAAAACGAAAAGGAAAAACAAAACCATCTGAGAATACAGAGGAACCCTGAGGCAAAATGGCTTTTCCTGTAGAAAGTCTCTCTGGAGCTGTGTGCCTGTGCTCACAGGGCGCCTGCAACCTTCTGGGGGGGCAGGCCTTCCTCCATCCACAGCGTCACGGCCGAGGCGTGGCGGGGCGAGCGCTGGTGGATGCGCCGCAGCCGCAGCAGGTAGAGCAGGATGGAGAGCAGGACCACCAGGAAGCAGCCGGAGAACAGGTAGTGGTTGTAGACAAAGGAGACGCCCCGCCAGTGCGCGTGGCTGGCCCGGAAAGCCTCCTGCTGGATGTCTCTGCCCACAGGGAGACAAACAACAGAAACGAGATGGTAAGAGGGCCTGGTGGCAACTGTGGGGACATGGTGAGTGGGACCTGGTGTGGGTCCCAGCTCTGCAGACAGAACTGAGAGCGGGTCGCCGAGACTGTTTCCTTCCCTCTGGAATGGAGGACAGTACGGGCCAACATAAGGTACTTGTAAGTATTGACATACCATGTGAAAGCATATTCTAAGTCCCTAGCAGCCAGCAGCGTTATAATTGAGGTAAAAAAATCAGAGAAATTCCGAAGAATCAATAGGGTTTCACTAATACATGGAAGTCGCTGTGACTCCAACACAGTGTGGAACCACATATCTATGCTCAGAACTACCCACTATGCAGAATTTTTGTAGTTGATCCAACTAAAAGTATTGATGGAAGATGCTCAATTAAATGGGGAGGAGGGAGCTAACATTCTGTTTATCAGCTCACCAGGGTTTTTTGTTTGTTTTTCTTATTTGCAGTGCTGGGGACTGAACCCTGTATGTTCTAGGCAAGCACTCTGCCACTGAGCCACACACCCAGCAACCAGGGTTCTTAATGTGGGGTCAACTGAACCTGCTCTGTGAACCTGAATGAGCAAAAATACACATCTCATTTTACCAACCTTGGGCTAAAATTTAGTATTTTCTTTGATCATGAATGTAGAGAACAAACTTTTATAGTATTAGCAGAACTTGTGACTTTGTTACTAATAAAATTCACAGCTCTTTTATATCCTAGTACTGGAGTTGGTGCCTCAAAATATCATGGATGCACATCACCTCATTGAAATGATAGAAATCACGAGTTCTTCTGTCAGATCTTGCTATTTAATATGTTAATGAAGAATATATTTACTATATCACAAATCTGTTTTCTGTAATAGTTTGATGTGTTTCAATATAATGGTTTTCCCTATAATCCTATGTATTTATACTATACATTGAAAAACATTATTTGAGAAGGGGTGCAAGGCCATAAAGGTTGAGAAGCCTAAAGCAACCCTCTGAGAGGAGAGCTGACAGTTGAGGACAGTCAAGCACGGGGAAGCAGCGCAGAAGTGCCGCGTGCTGTGGGCTGGGAGGAAGCCCTGTGCAGAGGTGGAGGCAACCGGAGTTAATCTCACTGACTTCATGATTCTGCCCCAGGGCTCCTCTGACAGCAACACCCCAAACACCCACAAAGCAGTCACCACGAGACCCTGAACCACGGAAAAGCTTCTTTTGTGATTTTCCCCACCAAACTGGTAGCCTACCTCAAGGGTAAAAAGCGGGTCCTGTACAGGATGGCCCCCAGGGTCCACTGTACTTCCTTGTCATACACCTGCAAGGCTGTCTTCAGGTTTTTGTAGTTAACAGGAAACGAGAAGCCCCTATGGAACACCTCAAACATCCAGGCTGATTTGAAGCACTGATACCTACAAACACCAAGCACAACACAATCAGATTCACTCATGTGTCAAAGTGGCAGAGACGAGCCGGGCGTGGTGGCGCACGCTTGTAATCCCAGTACTTGGGAGGCTGAGACAGGAGGATCCGGGTTCGCGGTCAGTCTCAGCTACTTAGTGAGGCCCTCCGCAACTTAGTGAGACCGTTTCAAAATAAAGAATAAAAAATAGGGCTGGGAGTGTAGCCCCTGGGTTCAATCCCCAGTACTGCCAAAAAAAAAAAAAAAAATTGGCACAGAGACCGCGCCCGGGAGTCAACCATGCATGGGAGTCGACCGCGCACGGGAGTAGGCAGCGCATGGGAGTCAGCAGTCGCCTCTGAGCAGCCAAGCCGGTGTATGCACTTCAAGTTGATTAACCTGACTCATGCTCTCGTCCCACAATGTGAAACAGTCCACCTGTCAAACTCCATTAGCTTGTGAAATGTGGTCAAGGTGTACTTTAATCCATTCACATGACAGATTTTTCTCCCGTTAGGTACTGCATTATTTATTTACTAAATAAAAACTGAGCAAGGTCCAACCTCTTTGAACCTCAGTTTCATTATGATAAAATGAGAAGGCAGGAAGGTCCTTTTCAGCTCTGAAATTTTATGATCCTAAATGTTTATCAGCCAATCGTTACAAAACCCTCTGTGATAAGCAAGTAATTAGAGTGAATAATAAGACATGATCACTGCATTTACATGACTTATAATGAAAGGGAATTTTTATTTTTATTTTTTGTGGTACTGGGGATTGAACACGGGGGCATTCTACTTCTGAGCTATACCTCTAGCCCTATTTTTTATTTTTATTTTGAAACAGGGTCTCACTAGGTTGATGAGAGTCTCAGTACTTGCTGAGGCTGGCTTTGAAACTGCAATCCTCCTTTCTCAGCCTCCCAAGTACTGGGATTATAGGCATGTGCCACCATGCCCAGCTGAAAGGGAATTTTTAGAAAGTAACCAATAGCTACAAACCAAAGCAGACAGGGTACATGCATTGGAGGCATGATGAGTGTCCTGGAGACTCAGGGGGATGGAGTCTGGCTGAGTGGACACAGGAAGCCCCGAAAGGGACAGTGTCTGACTTGACTCTGATGTCTGGGCAGGACTTGAGCAAGAAAAGGTATGAACAGGGGAATTTCAGGGACACGGAACTGCAAAACTGAGCAAAAAAATTATAAGGTATGTCTGGAAACAAGTATTTATCTCATTTGAAAGGAGCCAAGGGTAGATGAGAAATAGTGATTGAGGAGAATAAAAAGGTAGACTAGGGCCAAGAGTGAACTAATGGTTTCCTCCCAGCACCCTGGGGCTTGACCGCCCACTACTTACTTAAGTCGATGGAGATCAGCGTGAGAGGCATACAGTCCTCGGTCAAAGCGATCCCGCAACAGCGACCACTTGGTTGCACAATAATCCTGAAAGCAATTGTACCCAAGATGAATCAGTGGTAAAGGCTTATTAAAACATTTTTCTCATTTAAAAAATGGTTTACTGCCGGGCGTGGTGGTGCACGCTTGTAATCCCAGTACTTTGGGAGGCGGAGACCAGAGGATCCGGGTTCGCGGCCAGTCTCAGCTCTCTCTCTCTCTCCCTGTCTCTCTCTCTCTCTCTACCTAGTGAGGCCCTCCGCAACTTCGTGAGACCTGGTTTCAAAATAACGTATAAAAAAATAGGGCCAGAGTGTAGCGCGGAGGTAGAACGCCCCTGGGTTCAATCCCCGGTACCCCCCACCCCCCAAAAAAAGGTTTACCAGCTGGGCGTGGTGGCGCATGCCCGAGTCCCAGCACTCGGGAGCCTGAGACAGGAGGATCACAGGTTCAAAGCTAGCCTCAGCAACTTAGTAAGGCTGCCAGCAACTTAGCGTATCCCTCTTTCAAAATAAAACATAAAATAAGGCTGGGGGTGTAGCTCAGAGGTAGACTCCCCCTGGGTTCAATCCCTAGCACCACAAAAAACAAACAAAAAAAGGTTTACCAAACCCATATTCATAATAAACACATCCTTCCAATTAGAAGATGTAGAAGCTTAATGCATGTCTGTGCAAAATCAATGCGGGACACGGATTCTCAGTGACACCTGCTGATCAGCAAAGGCAACTTTCATTCTTTACCTTCAAATTCTGCCCAAGGAACCACTCAAGAGAATTTCACTGCCCATGACTAAGCAGTTTTGCAGAGCGCGTGTGACAGGCATAGCGTGTGACAGGCATAGCGTCGGGAAAGTGAAGCCGCGTTTCAGCCTGTTCAGACTGAGTCCCTGCGTCTGGGGCAGACTCGGTGCAGGTGCTGGGGAGATGACGCCGACTACAAAGGGCAGAGGTCCTTCCTCCTCCTGAGGTTATCTGTGGTCATGTCACTACTCAGCAGTGTGCACTGCTTCTGATGGGCACCTGGCCCCATCCCGACCTCTAGCTACAGGATGCAGCGGTGTGGCAGGGAGCTCAGGGAACGTGGCAGCCTGGGGCAAGGGGGTCAGGAAAGGAAACACCAGGAACGAAGTCCACCATAGAAGCTGCACAAAGTGTGAGGGAACTAACAGCTGCTTGGCATGAGGAGGAGACAGTGCTGGGTGGGAGAGGAGACTACAGAGGTGGGTAACAGCTGAGGTACATGGAATTTATTCTGCAAGCAAAGAAGCCACTGAAGGTTGAAACAGCAGAGCCAGGTGATTGTGGTGTGCTTCAGACAGAACGCCCTGGGAGAGAGCGGGGGCCGAATGCTGGGGGACAGACGCAAGACCAGCCGGGCAGCTCCTACAATAGTGCTGCTGACAGGCCTGCATGGGGACAACGACGGTAGGACAGAAGCAGGGATGGGCTTCAGAAATGCTTTGAGATAAAATATCATTGATTATATGGGGTGTACAGAGAGAGTGAATGAGGACAGAAACAATTCCAGGGGGTTGAGATGTGGTCAGTGGTAGAGCCACTGTCTAGCGTGCACCAGGCCTTGGGTTCCGTCCCCAGCACTGCAAAAACCAACAATGACAAAACAAACACAAGAGAAGTCCATGCTCCGAGGTTGGGGGGGGGTGATTCTATGCCATCAACAAGACGGCACAATTGGGATGGATTGGGGAGAGAATGGTGGGTTTGTCCAGAGTTGTGAAATCTAGCAGGCAACTAGGCCAGATCAGGATCAGAGTCTTGAGGACAGTGGCAAACCAGAGCATGGAGGAGGAGGCCATCCAAGACCCAGTGAGCCTCCACAGCACGGAGGAGGAGGCCATCCAAGACCCAGTGAGCCTCCACAGCACAGAGGAGGAGGCCATGCAAGACCCAGGCCAGTGATCCACCAGTAAAGTCTAGGGTCACATAGGTCAGGGGGCGTGAAAAGAGAAACTTTTGAAAGAGCCTGAGGAGACACTGTCAGAAAGGCAGGGAGAACAGGAGGACAGGAGTGTCCTGGGCGTTAAGTGGTGGGGAGGTGGCAGGACTTGAGATAGCACAAAGCAGCAAAGTAACAAGAGGGAGGTCCGGAAGACCAGGGTTTTTGGTTGTGGGGAGTAGCTTACAGAGGGTTTCTTATTCCTTCAGTGACTATTCCCACCCCCTGACCAGAGGGAACAGGACTCACCACCTGCTGCAACGCAGCTCCCTTCCCCCCAGGCAGGGGGTCATAAGCTGCCCCGCCCCCACCGGTCTCTCAGCAGATGCAGGAGCAGATGGTCTTGAGTTACCTTGGCAGCTTTAGTGAACTTAGCAGCATTGTAGTCTCCCCCCATTCGTAACACATCTTCGGTGCAATAGTAGAATTCAGAAAAGCCATAGAATTCACTGTTCTGGAAGTGGATCGGGGGCTGGTAGATGCCGTTGAGGGAAGTCTGCGTCTCGTTGGTTTTGTTCATGAAAGGCTGGAGGGCCTCTCGGCACAGGTCAAAGTCTCCCGTCCCCCGCAGGTACATGGTCTGCCCATTTTGCTGGATCTCATCTTTAATGTCCAGAGGCAGGCAGGGGTCCAGGTATGGAGCATCAGGAGTCAGACCAGTCTCTTTACCCAGGAGCCTACAGCACAAAGAGCACCTTTATCATGAGACCTACGCTCCGCTGCATTTCAGAGAAGTGGCTGCAAGGCAGTGTCTCTCAAACATGCTGTATGGAACACAGGTCCTGTGGGACTGCGTCTGTGGGAACACCAGAGGGTTCTGGGACACTTAAGCTAGGGAAATTGGCACCCAGCCCCGATGGGAAACTCACAGTATATGTGCACGAAGCAGAAACGCCACTGAGTGCAGATGAGCCACCTGTCTGAGCCTGGCAGCACAGCCTGATGCTCCCGCAGCTGCAACACAGCCTGGTGCTCCCGCCCCTGCAGCACAGCCTGGTGCTCCCGCAGCTGCGTGTCCAGCACTGTCTTGTCCCCACCCCATATGTGCCACTAGTGCTTGTGATTCTAACTGTATAGAGATGGGTGAAAGGTGACTGTGCGAAGAAGTAGCTGGTCTTGGAAAACCATATTCGATGCTTTAGAAAAACATGACAAATACAAGCTGCTAGAAAACTATTGCCATACTAGGTGTGGGCAAGAGTAAGAAATTGGGAAAAATTAGTAAATTCTGTAAGGATTGCTTCACAAATGTTATCAAATCCTTGGTATTCTTTAAAGAAAGCCAAACTGACGCCTCGGTGAGGGTGCGGTGCTCACAGGACACGAGGGATGGGCACAGCCTGAGAGCTGAGCCAGAGCAAAAGGCCGGCACAGAAGCAAAAATGAAGTGTTGAAGACTCGAGTCCACTTTTATGAGCCTCCGTTTCAAACGACTTTTAAAAATGATCATGCAGCAGCTATTGGTTCCGATGGCAGCAGGGAGCAGTTGCTACTGTATTACAGGTGCAAATTTTGAAAAAATAATCATTACATACTTAAACTTAGAAAATAAATTTACACTGATAGTATGCCTTTGTTTTATATATCGTCTATACCAGAATTTATATAAACTCATTTTTTAAAGTTTCAGTTAAAAACATTTCTAAACCAGTAACTCTGGCTTCAAGATTCTTCCTTGCTCTTGAGGAACCCCTCCGCCATGGTTCTCATCTACTAAACAGCCGCCCGGGCTGGGCCCCACAGTCTCCAGAGCGGCACAGCATTCAGCCTCCCTTCGCCAGGTCGGGAGCGCACACGAACTGCAGGCCCCCAGGACACAGCGGCGCCCCTTGAGCTGCAATCAAGGACAGCACTACCTAGGGCTCAACTCTTACAGCCTAATGGTGACATTTCCACTCCATCAGGCTAGGTGCAGGTCTACGGCAAGCAAGAGGGACAAAGATGGAGCAAGAGCACTTATCTTCTTGGTGGCAGCAGGACCCTGATGGCCTCATTCCTTCTCCCAGCTCACTGGGGCTAATGAAAAGCTACTACGGTGAACATACTTCTGCTGACTGAGCTCTCCTTGCTCAGCCTCAATCTTTTTTTTATTATTCTTTTTGTGGTACTAGGGATCGAACCAGGGGAATTCTACCTCTGAGCTACACCCCCAGCCCTATTTTTTTTTTTATTTGAAACAGGGTCTCACCAAGTTGTGAAGGGCCTTGCTAAGTTGCTGAGGCTGTCCTCGAACCTGCAATCCTTAATCAGCCTCCCAGGTACTGGGATTACAAGCGTGCGTCAGCACATCTGGCTTCGGTCTTCTTTTAATGAGGAGAAACCTAGGTTTGCGAGGGACTGCCAAGTAGTGGGAGGTGCTTTACCTGTTCTTGTGAACTGTGTTGGCAAATATTCTATCTTCATATCTCTGCCGAGCAGCATTGCCACCAAACCCAAGAAACGTGGCCACGTAAACTCGGTACACGTGCTGGGTCTGGTGAACATCACATCCCAAGTTGAACTCAGCTAACAGGTTTTTAGCGACTTCCTCCTGCAGACATGAGAATGACACACTTTAATATTTTACAGCAACTTTAGCTCCTGTTAAAAAGGGTCAGCAAAAGAGCAGCAAAAATTTCTGCTTCTGTTTCCCAAGGATCCTTCTAGGCATCCTTCATAATTCAATATGATGATTCTGACTTAGGAAATTTCAGATGTGCTGTGCACGTGTCGTATTGTTATGATTTTCTATAAAAGGAAGTTAGCGACACATTTCACACTCTCTGACCTAGTAAATCCATTTGTGGAAAGTAACCTAAACACAGAAAAGTCTTTATACACACAGATGTCCTTTGCCATTCTATGACAGAAAAAAAAATGGATGGATGTCATCTGAATGTACAGCGGCAAGGGAGGGCTAATTACAGTAATCAGTAGTAGAGAGGAACAAGCTTATGTACTGCTAAATAATAAATAAAGGACACAAAATCATATAAACAGTAGGACTAAAAAATAAATTTTCAAAAACTATAAATAAGGGAAAAAAAGAAATTCACTAAAATGTTAACAATGGGTTTTTGGATGATGAATCTATGGGAAAATTTTAATATGTATTTTTTCACTGTTTTCCTCAAATTTCTTTTTTTTTTCTTTTCTTTGTGGTCCTGGGGATTGAACCCAAGGGTGCTCTACCACTGAGCTACACTCTCAGCCCTTTTTATTTTGATACAGGGTCTCACTAAGTTGTTGAGGCTGGCCTTGAACTTGCAATCCTTCTGTTTCAGTCTCCCAAGTACTGGGATTACAGGCGTAAACC
Organism: Glis glis; assembly: GCA_004027185.1. Lineage (NCBI taxonomy): Eukaryota > Metazoa > Chordata > Mammalia > Rodentia > Gliridae > Glis > Glis glis. The sequence goes on from PVJS01009553.1 coordinate 47,397, forward strand.
ACCACGCCTGGCTCCAAGCTTCCTTTGAATGAACTTGTTACTTTACATTGGGGGGGGGATTTCTTCATAGAGTGCAGTGCTTTCTAGAGGCATGTTTGAAATGGGAAGTAGGAAGCACAGATTCTAATACTTGAATTTACAAAGTATTTTTCCAGAGAGCTTAATAAAGACATCAATAGCATTTATTGAGTGCATACTAGGTGCTTAGCAGTGCCTTAGCTATTTTATATGCATTATCTCATCTAAACCTTATAATAACCCTATGCTACAGGGGCTTTTACTCCTTTACAGATGAAGACGCTGGTTCAGAGAAGTCATGTGGCTGGCATAAGGTCCCAGAACTGGTGAGGGCAGGATGCTGCTGCCACCCAGGCTGGTCCAGCTCCGCATCCTGACCTGACCCACTACACTACCTTCTGGGTAGCAAAGTAGGAGACCAGGCTTTGCTGTTAATTTACAGCTGGACAGAACAGAGTGATAGAGACATGTAGGAATTCAGAAAGACATCTGATGTTCTGATGTTCCCTATACAGGGCCACTCAGCCTACTGAGGACCACAGGAGTGACTAAGGGCACTGAGGGGGTGGGCAAAAGACAGAGTGACCCATGAGTTCAGAGATGTGGAGTAGTGGATACTAACTTTGATCCTTTCCTGAAAAGTTCAGAGCTGACTGGGCCATTTTAATAAGAAGGATTTTCCTCAGTTATAATGTAAAATATCTGATGCTATTACATAAAGTTTTAAATATCTTGAGAAAAAAGTGATTTATGTGAAAACAAACAAAAACTCAATCCTGCTAGTGACGCATATACCAAAGAAAAGGTCTAAGTTGAGAAAACAAACCAGCTGGTCTCAGTGCGCAAGCGCGCGGCTTGGCCGAGGCCTCCTGCCTCCGCCTCCTTCCTCCTGGTTGAGAAGGTGGGACCTCAGCAAGCACAGTAAAGGTGTGTTCAGACTCAGGAAACAAAACAAAACGGATGGAGACATGTTAAATGAAAACCAAACCAAACGGAAGGCAATTTGTACAGATAGTAACCTGCTGCGAGGAGGCAAAGCTTACAGTTTCGGGGACTTCGTACGCTATCTGGGTCGACACGCCGCCCATGTCCAGAACGCCTGTGGTTCTCTTACGGATGATGGCCTCGCTGCTCTCGCTACCGGGAATGCTGACTTCCACCATGGCCTCATCATCTGGAAAGAACAAGAGAGGCCCGCTGGAACAGAACACTGGGCTCATGAGGCCTCCATTTCAAGCACGCTCAGGCAAACCCAGCTACTCCCAAGGACAGGCGAGTTCACTCAGTGGAGCCAGGCGGCAGCTCCGCTCGCTCCAGTCCCACACTTAACAGTGTCACAAGACTTAGCTCCTTTTCCAGCCTTTGGATCAAACAGAAAAACCAAGATTTCCAGTTAGACACGTACCCTCTTCAATATGCTCAAATCGTCCAAGGACAAAGTTAATGCCGATCCATGCGTACACACCTAGTGACGTTTCAGAGAGTAAAAGTGAGAAAGATTAAGCTTCCAAACACTTTGTAATACTTATCAAAGCAGTCTGTGCAAATATCTCATTTATTTTAATCCCTGACAACCAAATATCACCAAAATAATACATTCCTACTGATGCTTTTATCTTTTCCTAATGGTTTTCCAAGGACTCTCAATTTTAATATTTACAGTTTTATATTATTCACATAGGTTGTAAATATAATTCCTCAGGTGCTAGTTTTCCTTTGAAATGTATGGGTTGTTTCAACATACTGGAGTTTTTATTGTTATGAAGTTTTTACTTTTGTAGGACATTAAACCTACAACTGCAAGGTTTTAAAAATTCAGGTTATCTTTCGTCTTTCCTTCATCCCACACATTCGCTCAGTCGCCAGACGGACTCTATTTTTGCAACATTTCTTACACCCAAGTTCTACTCATTTTTCATTGCCACCTTGACTTATGTCATTACAGAGGGGAGGTGACAGTCTGTCTAACCAATCTTCCTGTCCCCTCTTCCACGGAAACCCCCATCCCTCTGCTCCTGGGCTGATCTAGAGAACAAAGTCCAAACTCAAGGGCCGACAATTCAAGACCTGCTGACCTTTTAACATTCCCACCGCCTTTCCAAAGGGCCATAAGCCAGTCAAATTAAAACATTTTTGTCTCTGTTCATAGTGCCCTGCTTTCCAATCTGAGACGCCAATCATTTCTTCTGCCTGGAATGTACTCCCTACCCTCCCTCAGAGCCCCACCTTTGCACTGCTCTGGCCCGTGATATTTACAACCATCCCTTGAGGCACACAGTGCAAACACGGTGCAAACGCTGACTTCTCCAGGAAGGGCCCAGCTGGAAAAAATGCCTCTTTCTTTCAAACTCCCCAACTTTCCCCTCATCTTCCTTTGGGCATTTAAAACGACCTCTTGGCGTTCCATGCACTACACTCGTCTGTAAGCAGCTCAATGGCACTGCACTTTCTACAGAGCTTTTCTTTCTGTTTTTTTTTTTTTTTTGCTGTATCAGGGATTGAACCCAGGGGCATTCTACCTCCGAGCTACACCCCCAGCCCTACTTTTTATTCTTTATTTTGAAACAGGGTCTCACTAAGTTGCGGAGGGCCTCACTAAGTAGCTGAGGCTGGCCGTGAACCCAGATCCTCCTGTCTCAGCCTCCCAAGTGCTGGGATTACAAGCGAGCGCCGCCACGCCCGACTTCTACAGAGCTTTTCACATGGGAAGTACTGCTGAAATGACAGGTGATTTTGAAATAAACACTGTACATTTGAGTCTCCATTTCTTTTTTTTTTTTTTTTTTT
>PVJS01009554.1:0-50097 GCA_004027185.1 Glis glis
CCCTTCCTGCAGCCGCCCCTTCCTGCAGCCGCCCTCGCCTTCCGCCCCCAGCCGCCGGGATGCCCCGGGCCGCCCGGCCGCGCGCTGCCTCCGCTGCGGAGCGCTCTAGCTCTGCGTGCCCGATGCTGGCCCGGCGGGGCGTCTCCCTGACCAGAGGCGGAGGGAGCCGGAGAGGACAAGTTCAGATCTCCTTGGAGGCTGGCTGCATCTCTTAAGTCCAGTGCTACCCACCGCTGTCTCTTTCGAGGCCCCAGGCTGGGTTGCGGAGGACGCGGATTCCAGGGCTCGCCAAAGCGGGGAGGCCTTGCAATTCCGGGCCTTGCTCGAACTACCTCCCGAGTGGGCGGGGAAACCGAGCCACCCCGCCTGGCGCTCCGGAGGTGAAGGAGGGGTGAAAGGGTGAACCGGAGGGACGAGTGTCCGCAGCCTGCCGCGGACTCCGAGAGCCTGGCACCGCGGACTCCACGAGCCAGGCGGGAAGAGTTTTAGGAGCAGGGCGTGTGCTGGCTGATCTCCGGCAGTCCTGAGATGACCGAGCAAATGCTGGTCGCTCAGGCACACCACCAGCCCCTCGCTGCTCCTGGTCGGTTGGGAGAAGATCAGATGAATTGTGTTGTTTCTTTTTTTTTTTTTAATTGTGTTGTTTCTTAAACGTGTTGGTTGTAAAATGCACATCCTCTGAGTAATAACCATTACTTATGTTGCTCAAGAAAAATTTGATACTGGTTCAGACCTTCCACTGACCATGAGATGGAATGCAGCACCGTGTGTTCAGCTCCTTCCAAAAGAAACCTGTAAGAGTTTGCTTTTTAAAAGCTCTTCCCAGATCACCTTTTTGTGTGTGTGTTTGTAATTTAGAGATCTGAACCACCCCCTCCCACGCTTGCCCTGAAGCTCTTTTTACAGCTCTTTCCCAAAGTCCTTAAATAATAGTAGCTTTTTCTTTTTAACCACTTAGACTTTTGTCAAATTTTTTGAATTAGGTGGTTTATTTCTGTGGGCGTTGGAAGTAGAGGAAAGAACATCATTGAAAATCATTGCTTATCCTTAGAAAATATAATCACTTTTGAAAGTGACTCACCTTCTAACAGATAACTGAGTTCCACTTTAGGCTATTCAGGTACTGATGATCCTATATTCCAAGATGTCTCTTGAAACCAACATACAAAAACAGGCAGCGACCTACATTATGTTTAAGAATCCTCTTTACCTAAAAGTAAACATGAAATTTACCAAGGGACATTCCTCGCACCTATTCGGTGAAGAGCCTGCTTGTATTCTGAGCTTTGTAGATAGAATGACGCAGCTCACCTGGTAGAATTACGTTGATCCAACCCAAAGGCTGAAATGAAACTGCTGTAACAGTCACAGCACTTTCTTTAGGTTCAACTCTGAAAAAACTCTAAAAATGAAAACCTTACAGGCAGCTCTCTCCTTTTGTACATGCCAAGGTCCTGGGAAGAGACTTAGGTACTGCTACCATATAAAATCCCTAATTGCACTTCCTCTTTCAGTCTTCAACAATTTGTTTTCAGCATATGTTGTATTTTCTTTATTTTTCCCATCATATTTGAACACATAGCTTAAGGCTCTTTTTCCATATACAGATACTGAATGATTTGTCTGTGTTTTATTTGTATTAAATTGATACCATCCCCCATATCACTAGTATTAACTTTTTTTCATTGTCCATTTGTTTCTATGAAATAAAAGCAAAAAAAAAAAACAGCAGTATTCAAATTTGTTTTTAAAATAATCTTTTGCTTTCATAAAACCTTTTTCTGGAATCCCAAAATATAACTGCTATGAGGTTAAAAGCCATATGGAAAGGCCAAGAGGCCTTTCCACATGTCTTCCTTTCCTCTCTCCAGAACCTTTCTAGATCCTTGGACCAGCACCATAGACATCTCTTGATAATTTACTGGAAATGCAGATTCTCTGACCTCACTGAATCGCCGAGGTAAAGTATATCTGTGTTTTAAAAAGCCCTCCAAGTAGTCGATGCATACTAAGGCTTGAGAACCATTGCTCCAGGGCTTCTGGGAACACAGACTGGAACCCACCACCATAAAGTGCTCGTATAAGCATATAAACATCACAGTTCAATCAGTTATAAGGTCATGCCACCACGGAAGGGATCAAAATGTCAGAAGATGTACAGTTTCCAGCAGTATCAGGGGTGTTATGTACAATGAACAGCAGCAGCAAAGGTGGTTTGGAAACCAGGCATAGGAAGTCAAGGACCATCAATACCAAGAAAGGCTTTGAGTGGCCAAAGCAAGCTGAGGAAATATCCTCCCCAAAGACCAGCAGAGCACTCTCATTGGCCACCATCACTCCAGCTACTTCAATTACTGTTAGAATAAGCTTCTATTAGATTTGAAGCATAAGTACATATATAAAGGAATGTCTTAAAGTCTTACTTCTTCAAGTGAGGTCCATAGACCAGCAGCATTGGCTCCTTGTAAGAGCTCCTTAGATATGCAGAATCCTAGGCCCTCTTCCAGACCTATTGGCTCACAATCTGCATTTTAACAAGATTCCCATTTTAGTTTCACATGCAAGTTACACTCTAAGAAGCTCTGTCGTTAGACAGGGTTCTTCAATTTTGGCTACACATTGTCATTGCTTAGGGAGTTTATAAAAATCCCACTACCTAGTCTGCCTCCCAGATGGTTTATATCAAAACATCTAGAGGTCAAACGCAGACTTTGGTAACTTTAAAATTTCCTTGCATGATTCCAATGTGAATCCAGCTTTTAAGAATTGCTGCCTTGGAGAGTCCGGGTAGGAAAGGTGCCTCAAGAAACCCAGCTGTAACACCGGGCGTGGTGGCACACGCTTGTAATCCCAGTACTTTGGGAGGCAGAGACCGGAGGATCCGGGTTCGCGGCCAACCTCAGCTCTCTCTCTCTCTGTCTCTCTGTCTCTCTTTCTCTCTACTTAGGCCCTCCTCAACTTCGTGAGACCCGGTTTCAAAATAAAGTATAAAAAATAGAGCCGGGGGTGTAGTGCGGAGGTAGAACGCCCCTGGGTTCAATCCCCAGTACCACAAAAAAAAAAAAAAAGAAACCCAGTTGTGTAGACTGGAGTCCAAATGGCTGGCCTTCCAGGAAATAGTTGATGCTAGAGGTGAGCTGATGGTTGCCACACAGGAGTGTCAGCCTAGATGTGCCAGACCTTCCAATTTTCAGAGATAAATTGAAAATCCAGAGTTTTATGGGCAATTTCCCAAATATTAAATGCTGGCAATTAAGTCAATGTTTTTTGAAATGTGGGTCAGGCCACACTACTGTGATGGCCACCAGTTTGTCGTCTTATGATGCTGTACATCATAAAGTTAAGTGGGCTTAAAATAAAAAGGTCACCTAAGAAGAGCGCTGGCTGGTTCACAGGCTGCTTTAAAGTCACAGGTGTTTTGCATGTACTGTTCTCTTGCAGCACCAAACATTATAGGCAAACAGTGAAAGAGAGTTGGTAATGGGTAAGATACCACCATTTGCAACCCTGGAGTGGGTCAGACTGTATGGTCTTTTGGTCAACATTTTTTCATTTCCTTTTCTTCTGCCTGATAACTAAAAAGTGATTTGGGAGTATTACTTAGCTTAAAACTTTCATCTACTATGAGTTATCTAGGTTAAACAAATATTATAGAGAAACATGAAAATATATTGACTTGAATGCTTATGAGCAGAATAAGGATTCAAAAGGCCAAATGTGCTATAATCTCTTCCTGTTGTTTCTGAGCTCCTGTGAGCTGTTATGCAGATGAAGTATTAGGAGCAGATACTTCCCTGATGTATACAAGAGAGAAAATCAAATCACAGTCACAATGTGCGAAGGTCTCTGTGACTATGCTCTGGGAAGTCCTTGTCTCTTTTAGCTCTTTAGTCCTCAGACTTTGGGAATAAGACTCTAAATAAATCCACCAGCATGAGATGAAAATGATGAGATATTTTAGTGATACTTGCAGTTAATTTGTACTCAATATGTGCTTTCAAAATCACCAGTGATAAGAAATTGGACTTAACAAAAGTAATTGCAATTGAGTAAATAAAATATAAAACAAGGAAGCAAAATGTTGGTAGTTATTTTCTTGAAAGCAAGGGTCATTTTAGTTCTAACTCCAGCAGCAAGTAGATTGCCTGACTGCTCAGTAAGGGAGAAAGGTCTGAAGGGGTAAAAGGAAACTTGGCACTAAATTCTTGCATTTTGTGATTCTTGAGACTCTAGATTGAGAGTGCTGTTCAGCTACTATGTCTCAGGGCCTGATAAGTCAAGCCAGATCTGGGAACAGACCAAGAGGACTACCCATGCTGCCAATCTATACAAGCGGGACTCATCCTTCACTGGGCATGGAGTGCGGGGAAAGTCGTGTGCAAGGAAAAATGAACCTTGACCCGTATAGCTCACCTTATAAAAAGTTACCTTGAAATTGATCACAAACCTAAATTTAAGAGCTAAAAGTATAAAAATTCTAGAAGAAAATAGGCTTGGAAAAGATTTCTTAAACATTAGACACAAAAATCTTGAACTATATAAGAGGAAAAAATCAGTAAATTGGACTTCGTCAAAATTGAAAATTGAAAAATTTGCTCTCCAAAAGACACTGTTATGAAAATAAAAAGTCAACTCTTGGTAGAAAATATTTGTAAGATACATACCCAACATTTAACATTATTTAGAGTGTTAGGAACTTTTACAACTCAATTTTTTAAATCCCATCATTTAAAAAAATGATAAAACCGAGCATGGTGGTGGCACAAGCCTGTAATCCCAGTACTTGGGAGGCAGAGACAGGAGGATTGCAGGTTTGAGGACAGCCTCAGCAAGTAGTGAGACTCTCATCAACCTAGCAAAACCCTGTTTCAAAATAAAAATAAAATAGGGCTGGGGGTGTAGCTCGGAGGTAGAATGCCCCTGGGTTCAAACCCCAGTACCACAAAAAATAAAAAATAAAAAATGATCAAAAGAATTGAACACTCTTCAGCAAATAATTGAAGAGTTGAAGACAAACAAGCTCATGTATAGAAGTATCTTTAGTCCTTAGGGAAATGTATATTAAAACCACAAATGTCCATCAATATTCAAAGCAGCAATATTCAATAATAACCCCAAACTGGGAACAATCCAAGTGTTCACCCATGTCCAAATGGATAAACATATAAATGTGATTTAACACACAATGGAGTATCACTCAGCCATAAAACGGAAGCTTTATCCATGCTACAACATGAAGGAACCTTAAAAACATTATGGCAAATAAAAGAACTCAGACATAAAAGAACAGATATTGCATGATTCCATTTACCTAGAATATCTAGAATAGGCAAATCCAAACAGACAGAAAACAGAGGTTACAAGATGGGAGAGTGTGAATAGCAATACTTATTGCTTAAACGCTTAGTTGAAATGATGAAAAATTTTGGAAATAATTAGTGGTGAGTGTTGCAAAACACTGTAAATATAACTAATGCCACTAAATTGTACACTTACTGTTGTTAAAAAGGCAACCTTTGTTATATATATTTTACCACAATAAAAATCTGTTAAAAATAAGGACTGACTCTATCTAAAGGAATATTGTTTAGTATTTTCAAGTCTCTCAATAAATGCCTCTTGGATTGAAAAAGAAAATACAGAATGGCTAAAATGGTAAAGATTGATTATACCGTATGTTGACAAGGATATGGAACACACGTGACTTGCAGTGGTAGTGGGAAGGTGAAGTGTTGCAACCGAGAGAACAGGTAAGCAGCTGATTTAAGTTAAGCATGTATCTGCAATAAGATCAAGGCATTCTACTCCTAAGCATGTACCTAAGAAAAATGAAAGCATTATGTTCATACAAAGATTTATAAATGATAATTCATGGCAGTTTTACTGTAATAACCACAACTGTAAACAACCCAATTATCCATTAACAAAACCCCCCAAAAACAGCATACATATGGCTTGATTATATGTATTTAAAACTTTAGAAAATGCAAACTAGCTGGGCATAGTGGCACACACATGTAATCCCAGTACTTGGGAGGCTGAGACAGGAGGATCACAGGTTTGAGGCCAACCTAGGCGAATTAGTAAGACCCTGTTTCAAAATAAAAAAAAAAATTGTGTGGTGTGGCTCAGTGGAAGAGCACTTCTGGGTTCAATCCCTGTAGGTAGGGAGGGAGGGAGGTAGGAAGGAAGGAAGGAAGGAAGGAAGGAAGGAAGGAAGGAAGGAGAAAATGCAAACTAATCTGTTACAGAAAGCTGACCTGCTGGGGTGAGGTGGAGAAAGAGATGGATTATAAAGAAGCATGCAGAAATTTGGGGTGGGGGATGAAGAGCCATGTTCATTGTCTTTATTACAGTAATGGATTCCTGCATATATGTTAAAATCCCTGAATTTTACACTTTAAATATGTGCAGCTTATTATGTCAATTATGCCTCAGAAAGCTGTAAGGAAAAAAAGAAAAAGGATCTCCTTCCTCATGGCATTCTAATTCCATCAGTCAGAAAATTAGTCAGATATACTGATTTTGTTAAAAATGATGAGAATTGTCTAATGTCTGCCAGAAAATTGTCAAAATAAATATTCACATCTACAATGTTTATCTGTGACTGGTGTTCCCTTTGATGGGATGCTCCTGTCCAGTGTGTTATCTGTATAACCATACAAGGCGACCTGGACATCTTCATGCTCACATTACCCCCTTTCCTTCCTGATACTAAGTAAACTCAGAAGCAGAATTAATTGTTCATTGGTGGGTGTTTTTAATAAGCATAGACTCTGAGTAAGTGGTGGTTGCGAATTGTGTTGGCTATTTCATTCTGGTTATGAAAAACCCTATTGAAGTGTTCCGGGGACCCAATGGAGCACATCTATCTCCCTAATGAATAGAATGGTTTTATCCCATATCTCAGGAACTTTCTCCCTTGGACCGTCTGATAAACGTGAACTTGCTCTTACTTGCTGGCTTCCTTTTGTGTGAACTACTCGAAGCTACCTCACTTTGACTAACACTCTTTTACAAAGCTTACAGTACACTTCACTTTCAGTCTCCTGCAACATAAAGCTTAATTACCTTGTTGGGAGTTGGATGATACAAGATGTTCTCTACCACCATTCACAGACTCTTTCAGATGGACTCATTGTGTGTTAATTATTACATTGATTTATGTCTGAGAGGGCCACTTTTTCCAAAGTACTGGAGCCACCTTACTCCAACAAAAGCAGTCCTCTTACATCCATAAAGAATGTGGCAGTTGAGCTCCAGAAGCAATTCTGAAACATTCTGCTCTTTTTTTAAAATCTGAAAAAATGAACTTGTATTATAAAAGTGACAAGAAAGGTAAATACAATGAAAAGCAAGCTAATAAATTACATTTCTTGGTGATCCAACCAATTGGAAATTTAGCCCATGCTTGATTATAGTCCACACCGGAGCCTTGCACTCTGGCACAAGTTGTCAGGGTGCTGTTACAGCTGTCTGAGTAAAAGGACTTGCTTAAATATGCTCTTGTTGGCACTGCCAGCGTAAAAATTAAGGGCAAAGTCACACCGATAGATAATGAGCCCTTTATCAAGGAAACTGTGTTGGACAATCTCACTGCTCAGAAAGAATTTTTCAAAAGAAACCCCAGTCTTTGTTCCCTCCACTGGAGGGGACCCGGAGCTGTCAGGGCTGCTGACAGAACCTAGCTGGGAGTATTCAGACAGCCTTGCAGAATAAAGGAAACACATTACCATCAGCCTCCCCAATCTAGCTCCTCTCACGTGGCCTTTTCTCTGGGTCCTGCCAAGCTGTGTGCGCAAAGAAAACACTTTAGATCAGGTGAGGCTGTATTCTGACAGGACTGATTTTTCTAAAGAGGGTTAGAATTTTTTAACACTCAAAGTCCTCTTTGGGGGATAACAAGAATTTCCTTTCTGCATTCATGAATAAAATGCATTTTGAAGAAATTACTATCAATAATTTAGAATGTTGCACAGGTTATTCATTTTTTTAGCCACTAATGTGCAAAACATATCTGTGTTTTCTGTTTTAAGAAGAGATCCATATTCATGCTGGCTTTTGTATTGGATTCTACTATTTAAAGAAGACTTTTGCAAGAATTGTTTTATTTGATGTACCTGCCCTGGGTTGTAGACAGAACATGGATTGTGATTTCCATTTTACAGGTGAGGAAACAGACTCAGGAAGGTTATGTGATTTGGCCCAGGCCCATGAGTAGCAAGCAACAGAACCGCATCTCCACTGGGATCTTTGTACTCAAAGACTGTAGCACCTGCAGCCCTTTTGTTAGATGATGCCTCACTTCAGGTTAATATGCTCCTAAGCCTGAATCTGTGACCAACTTTCAGCGTAATGACTATAATTATTGCCTGATCTCTCATCCTCCCAAATTAAGAAGAAGTTTTGGAAGGGCTCAAAGAGAATTTGAGAAGATTACCATAGTATTTCAGATTTCTGGGGTCACTACAACCCTCTACTTGAATAATCTAGAGAATTGACAAGTGCCTTATGTGTCCAGTTTAACCCTTTTACTTTTCAGATTAAAACAAACAAACAAACAAACAAACAGAACAAGTCCCAGCTGTCTCTATGCTACCAAGGTATAATCAATGCTCCAAGTCAGATGTCTGGTTAATGACAGAACCTTGACAAGAACCAAGGTCTCCTCAGATCCTGGCCTTGCTGTTTCAGCCACAGCCTCTGTGGTCTCACTCTGGTTAAGCTAGTGCCTGGTAAATACCTGCCAAATATAACAGGCACCGTTGACTTATCAAAGACAAGATTTATGACTCAAATAAATGATTACAGAACTGTCAACAATGCCCTTGTAAAAGATTAATAATCTTTTACAAAATGCAGGCTCTGTACCACATGAAAAACAGGAGGAACAATGAGGCTGATGATGCAATCCAAGGCTAAACTTATTTCAACCTGAAATGCTGTGAAATACTCCATAATACAATCCCGTGGCAAAGGGGATTGGCAATTCTTACTCCTTTTATTTTTTCAGTCATTGAATTCAAAGGGAAAAGAGAATACACATTTGTTTCTAAGCCATTCGTATGACCGTGGATATCTGCACATACCCTCATTCCCGCCTCCATCAAGGTGTTGGACTTCATTAAAACACTATCCTATTATTTCTTTCATTCCCTTACTAATCTCGGTATGATACTAAAAATCTAACATTACTAAATACTAAAAACTAAAAACCTAGTGTTCTTCCAAATATGAGGCTCGGCACTGCGACAGAGGTAACTTTGCCACAGTTTCTCTTCTTCATTCTTTCTTGGAAGGGGGTTCAGAGGCTTCTTGGCTTCCCAAAAGGCCACCTTGCTACAAGACCATTTGTCAAAGTGTATCATGTGAGAGACCACTAGAGCCGTTCGTCTGAGACAGGCTGAGTTGATATGCGGTTGCTCTAGTAAGGTTTGACCGTATCCATGCTCACAAGTAGAAAGTCCATGAACAGGGAGGGGCTTTACACACATTTTAACTCATTTGGTCTCCACAAATGTCCTATGAGGTAGAGGACAGTCTATTCTCCCATTTTGCAGATGTTTCAGTCAGCATTCTCACTGCTGTGATCCAAAATACCTGACAACCACAACATAGAGGAAGGAAGATTTATTTGCTTATGTGTCTAGAGATTTCAGTCCATATATACAGTTTATTTACACCAGCTGCCAAGCAGGAGCTGGGACTACAGGTCCTTAGGGTATGATGGCGGGAAGCAGAGAGGAGAAGGAATGAACTTGTCAGCTCATGGAGGCATGGAAGAGAGAGAGGAGGAAGGGGCTGTAACCTACCCCAGTAATAATGTCCCTGGCTGTGCCCCCTGGGGCCCCTCCCCAGCAACAAAGTCCTGCCTCCAACATGGCTGCCTTATCTACACTGAAGTCCTAGGAACATTCAAAATCCAAACTGTAACAAGAGGTAAGGAAAAGAGCTAAGCTTTGAGCTTAAGCAACCTGGTTCCAGACAGCATACTCTAAACCAGGGGTCCACAAACTATGCCCTGCAGGTCAATTCTGACCCACTGCCCATGTTTTAAAATGACTTTTGAAGTTGTCTATAGCTGCTTTGATGCTACTATGGCAGAATCAAGTACAGTAGTTGTAATGGAGATTGTATGGCGCACAACACCTAAAATATTTACTCTTTACAGAAGAATGTTTACTGACCCTTGCTGTAAATTATTCTGGGAACAATAGACTGTCCCTCTCCCACCTTTTAAAGATAACAAACACATCTGAGGGCACTTAGATTGACAGTTTCACACCTGGAAGAAAGTTTAGCATTTACCTAATTCTTTCTCATTTGGTTTAAACATAAAGAAATTGAGACCCAAGGAGATTTAAAAGATGACCCATAGGTTACATTGAGTGAAAGGAACAGAGCCAGGACTAGAACCTACATCCCACCCGCAGATCTGTTGTGTGGTTCTGATTCACCTTAGGAGGTATTTGTTGAGAATAAGTTGAAGCCAGGCATGATGGAGAACACCTGTAATCCCAGTACTTGAGAGGCGGAATCAGGAGGATCACAGGATTGAGGCCAGTCTCGGCAACTTAGCAAGACCCTTAGCAACTTAATGAGACCCTGTTTCAAAATAAATAAATAGATAAACAAACAAACTCCAAGTAGCTTGGAGTTAGAATGCCCCTGGGTTCAACCTCCAGTACCAAAAAATAAAAATAGAAAGAGTTGAGAGCATCTTAATCCAGTAGATGGAGGACGAAGTTAAAGGGAAATATAGAAAGACAAAAGTGAGAAAACACAGTCTGTGCTAGTAATGGGGTACAAGGATAAACTGTATCCACTTTACATATTTATCAAGGCCAGCCCCGGCAGGGTCACCCAAAGCTGCTTAGACATTCAGCTCCTAACTTACCTTTATACTAATGTAGCTTGACAACTGAGCACTCAAAAATAGATTGTTTTATACATGCTATTATCCATATATGTGTTCAGTCCTAACTAGATTGTGAATTCCTTGAGAGAAAGTCCATAGGTCATGAATCCCTGAAGTATAATGTCTGTCTCCTTTTCTTGCACAGAGAGCCACACCTGGAAGTCAGGAGGGAATGTTGGCCTGATTATTTCCTGGTTTTTTTCCTTAAATGCCCACCCATTAAAAAGCTTATGAGATTTTATTTGTAATCACTTCCATCACCAGTAATATTGCACAGCCCTCATTTTATCTTAGAACTTCAAAAGAATACACTATCAAAACCAGCATCTTTATGACTTGCCATCTAACATGTTCTTTCTTATTTTGAAGGGAACAAAGTACACATTTTCCAAAATGCAATTGAAATTTCAACTCTTGCTATTTCTCTTAGGGCTTTGAGGAGTCTTAGTGTTAATTAAATGAGAATCAAAAGAACTAGAGTTTGTTACATAATTTTTCATCTACATAAATGCAAATGATATTTAAAATCAGCATAATTGCAGAACTAGTGCATTGCTTTGTTGAAAGAATCAGGTTCAACTTCACAGTCCAAACCATACACAAATACAAATCTATTGGCACTCATTACTAATATAAAATTTTAGAAATTTTGGCAACTTTAGATGCAATAATAATAATAATAATAACCAAAACCCCAGTCTAAACAGATGAGATATTTTGTAAAATTATCAGCATTCTTGGAATTATCATTTAGGTCTTGTGGCTCACATATGTTAACTTACTCAGTTGAGGTGTGTGTTAGTCAGCTTTCTGTCACTATAAAAAATACCTCAGATAATCAACTTATAAAGAAAAAAGGTTTGTTTGGGCTTACAGTTTTGGAGGTTGCAGTCCATGATGAGTCGGCTTTGTTACTCTGGGCCTGTAGTGGCATATCACTGGCAGGAGCACATGGAAACTGCTCACTTCATGGATGGGAGGCAAAAGAGAGAGGGAGGGAGTGTGGTCTTACAATCCCTTTCAAGGACATGCTCCAATGACCTAAAGATCTCCTGCTAGACCCCACCTCCAAAATTCTTTACCACCTCCCAACAGCAGCACCCTAGGGAGCAACCTTTAGGGGACATTTACAATCCTAATGATATCAGGATGTAACGGCCACCTTGCACTGTTTGCTTGGCTCCTGCTTTTCCAGGTCTTGCACTCATGGTCCTAAAGTAGTCCCCTTGAGCTGTCATGGGATCATCCATTTTGGCCACAGTACATCAGGTTATACAATCAAAGTAGGATAATCGTGTTTTCCCCTGGGTCCTACTTCCTGGCTATGGTTGATTGGTCCAGAGGAAGACAGCAGGCCAATTTGCTCCAATGAGCTCCTTACACAGAGGTTTGGATTTGCAGTGAGAGTCAGGTTGTCTGAGCTTTCACACATAAGCCTCAGGAGCTGACAGTTACTGTGTTTTCTTTTATATTGACAAGAAAAGTGATGGACACTGGCTTGTGAGGAGAGAGAAAGAACAAAGCAAATGTGCAAAAAGGAATAATTGAGGAGAGAGAACTGTGAAGTCATAAATTTATGGTTCTGGTTTTTCCTGAACCCTAGCTACAGATTTATTCTTGTATTATATTGCATAAGATACCTTTGTATCCTTAATATAAAAGGCTCTTTTTGTTTAATCTCTTTGGAATGGGATTCTACTACTTGGCATTAGATGTCTTAAAGACACAACATAAACAATTGTAAGGACAAGATGAAACAGCACAGTTTTGCTAGGAAAGTATGTGTAGTGTATGGAGAGTTTCTCCACTTGTCAATAAGCTTCTTCAAGTTACAATTGGGGGCTGATGAAGCAGGCCCATTACCTGTACTTAAGAAGTCCAACAGTCAGTCCAAGACTTAGTAAGCTCAATTGTTCTTTGTTATTGTTGCTGCTGCTGCTGGTATTGTTGTGGTTTGTTTTAATGAATATAATAAGCAGCAAACATTGGCAAATGATGTATTATTGATGACTTAGAGAAAAAAGCAGGGAGTAATAATGAAATGAAAGCATAATACATGTGTCACAGTCAGAGCCTCATCCCCACTGTAATCATTTCTGGTTCTAGTCCTTGTCCCTATCTCAACCAATAACACAATAACCCACCCTGTTGTAAAACCAGAAACCTCTCAGGTGCTCACTCTTTCCCTCATTTCACCATCCCACCAGTCTCAGTGGCTTAAACAACTAGAAATTTCTTAAATGTATCCTTTTCTTTTTATCTCCATTGCTGCTACCTGAATCCAAACTCGAATCACTTCATAGTCACTAAATTGGTCTCCTTTCTGCAACCTCTTAATCCTTAGCATTCCTAACTCCACAGTTCTAGCCAGAGGATTCGTCTCGAAGTGTAAATCTGATGATGACATCCATCTCTCCCCAAACACGCACATTACACACATTCTCTTCTAAACACTTTGGTGGTTTCCCATTCCTGAGGCCAATAAGCCTCACCTGATAAGCTTCACAGTAACATCTCCTGGAACTTAAAAATCAAACAAAACCCGTGCCTGGGTCTCACTTCTAGACATTTGGATTTAATGGTTATGGAGTGGAAACCTTTCATCATTATTTTCAAATGCTCTGCAGGTGATTCTGAGGTACAGTGGAAAGGAGCTGCTCTATGTACATTAGCCACATTCCTGAACACTACTTTCCGCAGTCTTACCCTCGCTTGCTTCTCTTCCCTCACCCTATACCACACTCTCTGCATCCTCTGTTCTCCAGTCATGCTGGCTGGCTCTCAGTTCCTCAAAACCCCTGCACTCCTTCCGTCTGCCTCCAGGACTCTTCCTGTGGCACGCACTGGACTTCTCCCGCCCAGAGCTGGCCCGGCTCCCTCACGGAAGCCTCCCTGTCCCTTCCTGACTGGGCCCACTCCCATTATGGCTCCTTGCACGCTGCACCCTTCCTTTGTGGTACCTGTCACCATCTAGCTTTACCTTTGTGTGTAATTCATTGAATCACGTCTGTCTTCCCCACCAGACTATAAATGACGTGAGGGCAGGGTCGAGTTTGCTTTGCTCACCACCGTGTCTCCACTCCCGGGCCCACATGCAGGAGGAGGAGACCTTCTCCAGATGTACTGAGTGCCCAAGCGAGGGGAAGGGCAGCCCCACTAGCCGTGGCATTAAAATTCATCCCCAAGACTTTTGTTACCACAGCAGTGAAAATATCCAAGGGAAAGCCAGGTCCTAAGTGGAATGGCAGGTGTAAAGGTCGAAGGGAGGTAAGGATGACAAGGTGTTCGGTGGAGCAAGTGGGGTATAAAAAAGCTGAGGACAGGTGAAAGGTCCAGAGGATGGGCCTCTCGTCAACCAGATCTGGTTTTCTGCTTCATGCCCCACAGTCCTCTGCCTGTGACTTAAGGGGTGTGGCCTGAAAGTAGAAAGGAGAACCTTTGCCCAGTGATCCTTGGGCTTGTCAGTGCAAGGCAACCTCCCTAGAGGGCCACTGGGGCTGACTGTGGGTTTGTATGGGTGGCAGGGAGAGGACGCACCCAACTAAGAGAGGTGCAGTTATTGCAGCGGGTAGACTTGGGGCCAGACTTCCTAGTCTCAGTCATCTGTAGGTATCTCTGCCACTTACCTGCTAAGTGACCTTAGGACAAGTTATCTATGCTCCTGCTTCCAAGCTATAGCATGGGCATAATAACAGTCCCTACCTAATAGCACGTACATAAGATTATCCACATTGCACACTCTAGCACAGTCACTTTAAATATCATGAATTCTATGGGTGGGGGGATATGGGGGGACACTAAGAGCTGTGTGCATGTATGTCAACATCAAATAGATATTCATTGTGATATGAGACTACAATGCACCAACAAAAGCATGTTAAAAAATAAAGTATATGTGAAATATACCTAAAAAAATAAATAAATATAATGAATTCTATGTAAAACAAACACCAAGATCCTTCTTCTACCCTTGTTATCATCATTTTATTTCATATTTTCCACCAGGCTCCTCACATTGGCTGCGGTGTTGGTGGATCTGCTGTTGGAGACTTGGTAGCTGCATGCTCTTAACTGCTGCACATAGGGGGCCTCCACCGCGTAAGCCAACCTTTCTGCCATCCAAGGCTACTGGTTTTTTAATAAGACCAAAATAAAGAATATTTATGATTACTGAATTTTAGATACATAATAACTGTACAGATGATTTGCCTCCCAACTGCTGGCATGGAGATGTCATTGAGTCTGAGAATGGCTGTGAAGCTCAGCTCTACTCTCTATCTCCTATAATATCTCCGTGGGCAAGCCTATGGCCTCCTGAAGGAAAGATGGAGAGCTTGTACCAGCATTCCTTCCTGGGATGGTCACAGAGGTGACTTTGTCTACACAGAGCATTCTCCTCTGGGGTTTCCATCATCACTGTACATCATATTGTGAGGGATGGGGATAAAGGGGGCATCCTAGTAATTCACATGACCTAAAATGAAATGCTCTGAGTATATATTATACATCCTTCAAAACAACAGGGTCATTTCTGTGAGCAGAGAGTCACTTATGTTACAATCATGCAAATTTCACCTGAAATTTCCATTTTATTCGGGCTCAGTGGAAAAGGAGTATGATGGTTGATTGTATGCATCAACTTGACTGAGCCATGGCGTGTCCAGATATTTGGTCAAACATTTTTTCTGGGCATATCTGTGAGGATGTTTGGAGATGAGAGTAACATTTGAGTAAAACAGCTTAGTAGACTACCCTCTGTGGTGTGTGTTGACTTCATCCAATCAGTTGAAGAATAAATATGGCTTACTATAAAAGGGAATTTCCTCCTAAACCTGAACATTTTTTTTTCTCCAATCCTCAGACTCTAAATGAAACATCAGCTCTTCCAGCCTGCTGACACTGGGCCTAGAATTTACACCTGGGGCTCAGCCCTTTGGACTGGGATTGGGATCACATGTCGGCCTTTTTGAGTCTCCAGCTTGCTGACTGCAGAGCTTGGGATTTGTCAGCTTCCATAATTATATGAGTTAATTTCTTATGATAAATCCTTTTACACAAACACACACACACACACACACACACACACACACACACACACCTACTGGTTCTGTCTCAGGAGAACCCTGGCTAATAATATAAGGAGGTTAGAAGGTTTTCTGCCCTAGTAAGTTCAGGAGGTCAAATGTTAATGAATATTTTTTTCTTCACTAATGAACACTCCGAGTATTTTAGAGAAATACTGAGCATTGTGAACATGAATCACTTCCTCTACAATGCTGTGGGCAAAAGAAGGGGAAATAACATGAACAGATTTTCATGTTTCGTGATTTTGACTTCCAAAGGAGATCCTCACTCTTGGAAAGGTTGGGGACATTGGGCCATATCATTGTCTCTTCATTCCCTCTCATTGCCACTGTTGTGTGCCTCATGATTCCTTTGCCCACCTCTTCACCACCAGGAAGTATCTATTTGTTGTCCTCGGCTGAACACTGGATAAAGTAAATCAAACAAATATGTCTGGTAAAGGCTTCCTTTAAAATAAGCCTCAGTGTATTTCCATTAAGGAATATCTTTTATGATGTTCTCCCCTGTGGTGAATTTAGCTTAATCTGTCTTGCCTTGCCAACTCCTTTCTGTGTGTTGATTTGGGGACAGATTCAAAATCGTACTTTGCTTGCAGAATCCTCCCACTCACAAAGAAAAAAATAAATAAATAAAAGAGGTAAATGTGACCTGCAGGCAAGATATACCTTGGCAATCTATACTCTTTTTTTTTTTTTTTTTTTTTGCGGTACCGGGGATTGAACCCAGGGGCGTTCTACCTCCGTGCTACACCCCCGGCCCTATTTTTTTATACTTTATTTTGAAACCGGGTCTCAGGAAGTTGTGGAGGGCCTCACTAGGTAGAGAGAGAGAGACAGGGAGAGAGAGAGAGAGAGAGAGAGAGAGAGAGCTGAGGCTGGCCGTGAACCTGGATCCTCCGGTCTCTGCCTCCCAAAGTACTGGGATTACAAGCGTGTGCCACCACGCCCGGCCCCAATCTATACTCTTCATAACACATTGTCCAGGGTGGCACTCACATTGCTAGTAACCAGCGGCTCAAGGTCAAAGGCCCACTGGGAACTCTGTTGGGTTTTCTTTCCACTGAAGTAAGTTGACCTTCAGACAGTATTTAGCTACATTTCTAACATTATTTTTATGTTTTATTTTGTTAATTATTTTAATTTATAAAAATATATTTTCAATATTTAAAATAGAACTGTATATAGAAAAAATACCCTCATTAGCCCAAAAACAGAAATGATGAAAATTTTAAGTGTTTGGGAAGATATCAGGTGTGCTGACATCTAAAAAATTATTTCAAGGTTGTCGATTTTTCCTTTTCCTTACAAATACTGTAGCAGTTCAGATACTTACATGGGAACTGTTGATGAAATACTACCTCCATCTCAAACTTCTTTCTTGCCTGTCATCTTTGTCCTCCTCCTCATCACTGCAAAAGAGTCATCTGCCCTCTGTGTTTGGTTGGAAAATCTTTGCTCCTTGCAGACATGAGTTCCTATTTGCAGCAAGCAAGCTTTGTTTCCTTAGAGCTAAGGCATTTTGTGACCCGGGACCACTTGCTTCACCTCTCTAACCTCTCTAGAAAAGATGAGGCTCCTTACGATTTAGATGCTAAAAAGATTATGCCCACCTTTAATATTATTCAAATAAAAACATCACTGAACCCTAAACAAAATTCAGGACACCCAACAATTTCTGATTCTCCCCAGGATTACTATTCCATTGTTTGCAAGAAATATTAAATCTGACATTCTTTCAATACAC
The DNA here is from genome assembly GCA_004027185.1 of Glis glis. Classification (NCBI taxonomy): domain Eukaryota; kingdom Metazoa; phylum Chordata; class Mammalia; order Rodentia; family Gliridae; genus Glis; species Glis glis. Next base: position 17,747 of record PVJS01009554.1, read on the forward strand.
ATATGTATTTCTGCTTCCTCTGGCTTTGGCATCTAATCCCAAAAGGACAAGGTATACTAAACACTCTCTCCAAGCTTTGAAAGTCTATAATTTGTTAATTATAATGTGGAGAATAGAAATATAGGAGGAGAGATTGATAAACATAAATGGTATCAAATAAGGCTAAATAAGAATGAATCATTTTGAGAGGTTGGGAGAAATGAGTAAGTTCATTTTGAAAGTGAGCAAGTACCTCTATTGGTATGGACTGTGCATAGTGACTTCCAAAGAATACAGTATATGGGGGGAGGGAGCTTTAGAGTGGAGAAATCTGACAATCACTACTTCAGCTGGGTGATCAAGGTCAAGTTCAACAGTCATAAATCATGTTCAATTATCAACATACCCTTGGTATGATGTGTAAAGTAACACTTTTCCTCTGTGGTCTTCCTCCCCAAATCCATTACCCCTAGTCTAATCACTAGATAAACACCGACAAATCCCAATAGAGGGGCATCTTATTACCTCTTACAAAATCAATTACCAGTGCTCCTCGAAACTGTCAAGGTAACCTAAACCAACAAGTATCTGAGAAACTCTCAAGGCCAAGTGGAGCCCAGGAGACAAGACAACTAAATGTCCCATGGTGTCCTGGATGAAAGCATGGAATGGAAAAGGAATTAAGTTAAAACTAAGGAAATTTGAAGAAACCATGGTATTCAGTTAATGTATCAATATTGGTATATTAATTACAACAAATTCAATCATTAGTGTAAATTTGTGTGTGTGTGTGTGTGTGTGTGTGTGTGTGTGTGTGTTACTAAGGATTGAAGCCAGAGACATTCTATCTTTGAGCTATGCCCCAGGTCCTTTTCATTTTTTTTTTGTCTTGAAACAGGGTGTTGGTTGGCTGCTGAGAGTCTTGCTACATTGCTGAGGCTGTCCTTAAACTTGTGATCCTCCTGTCTCAGCCTCCCAAGTACTATGATTACAGGCATGTGCCACCACATCCAGCTATTAATGTACATTTAAGATGTTAATAATGGGGAAACTGGGTAGGGTACAGGAACTCTGTACTATCTTCTCAGTTTTTCTTTATATCTCATACTGTTGCAAAAAAAAATGAAGTCTTTAAGTGTTTTTTAACTAACAAGCAATAATTTAAAATAACAGTGACCTGTTAGCATTAAAAAATCTTACACAGGCTCTCCAAGCCCAAGGTAGGAAGTATCAAGCATTGGGAAGGTATTCTTTTTCAACTCTGCCTAAGGATTTTACTTTATCTGAATTTTCCTGGGATTCTCTGCAATGAAAAGAGTAGATACTGTAGTGTAATTCAATTATTAACTTTCTCTGTATTCCCAAGCCCACGTCGCCTATTGTGGGCCATAGCCATTGGTGCCTTCGACTTGGAATTTGTAAGGCAGGAGGTATAAGTTTCCCCATAGAAAGAGTAAAAGTTATTTTCTGGTCCTTGAGAGACTGGATTTCCCGGTGGACCATTTATAAACTGCAAAATGTTGGGCACATTTCTTGACCTCTCTGAACTCCGTTTTTTTTCTTTTGTTACGGAAAAGAAAAGCAACAACAGAACTTTGAAAGGTTTTGGCGATGGAGAAAATGAGTATGAAGTACCGAATTCAGTGTGTGGCACATAAGAGTTCTCCGTAAAGGGTAGTTAATAATCTACAGGGTTATCAATCCAAATCGAGAGAAGATAATCTCCTTCGGTCTTAAGGAAATAGGACTCGCAGCCCTTTCCTTCAAAGGCTCCTTCGCATTTGAACTGCATGAAGCATCTAGAAGCCTCAGTGCCAAGGCAGCGCGGGGTTGTTATCTAAGTGAGTCTTGGTCATTAAGCAAAGTCAGGGTCTTTGTTATTGTTTCCATCATCACTGGCTGAGCAGAAAAAGCCCAAGCCACGGGGTACATCTCTGCCTGCCAATGCTCTGAATTCTCCAAACAAAAACGCAATAAAAAACACGACAGTTCCTGTCAGACCCTGAGCCCAGGCTTGGGAGCGGGTGGGGAGGACTCCTTTTTCTCCCTGTTCCGCAGCACCTGTCACCGAGACGCGGATGGCCGGCCAGGCGGGCGGCGGTGCAGCCCCTTCCTCCTGCCCCCGCCGCGCTCCGCGGGCGGCTGCAGACCGTGCGCTCCCAGCAACGCGCCCGCAGCCCACTCCGACTAGAAAGCGCCCATTGAGCGCTTGCAGCTGCCAGTCCCGCTTGCCCAAAAACTAAATAAAGCTTCGACTTCAGCTCCAGTGAAGAAGACACTACTGTGTTCTTCCCGAGCAGTCATGGCTATAAAACATTCAAAGCAAACTGGCGATTGTTAAACACTGCGTTTGTTTACACCCCGAATCTGGAATCACAATAGGGGAGCCTGGGCTGCCAAGGCCCAGCCAGGCCTGGCTTTCTCCTGGACCCTGGAGTCTGTTCTCTGACCCACCGGACAGAAGAAAAGTTGAGTAAATACCATATCTCTTTGCTTTTGATGGAAGTTTGCTTAGAGGAACTTCAATAGGCAGGGTGGGGGAGGGGGTTGAAGGGGCACGTATTTGCAAAACCAAGATGCTGTGTCACATTAATGGGTGTTCAGAAGGTTTTCGACTTTGTAAAGTATCCCCCCCAAAGAAAACCCAAGCTATCAACAGTAAAACACACCCAAATGAATTAAAAAAATGAATTAAAGGATAAGTGAGATCCTTTAAAACCACTTGGAATAAAAAATGGTGGGGTGGCTAGAGGGAGCATAGAGGCAGTGTAGTTCATTGGTGAGGCTGACGGATGGATACCATAATATCATTACACTGTCCTCTACTCTTGTGAATCTAAGATAGTTCACATTTTCAAATATTATAATAAAAAGGCCCCTTTGCCCTCATTTTTTTCCAAGGCTATACTACCTAGAATAGTTTTTTCTTTTAAATATATTAGTCTATTCCCTTTCTTTCAGGTTTTTTCATTAAATGTCAAGTTAGGTTTTTTTCTGGTTAGAAAAGCACATTATCATTGTGGCAAATTATGAAAATGCAGGAAAGAGGTACAACGAAAAAATATAAGTTCCACATCTTTGAATTAATATGTGTTTATATTTTTATGTAATCCTTCTACACACATGGAAGGAAAAACAGAAAAAAGTTAACATTCCGCCATAGGATTTAGTTTTGTTTAGCTAGACACCATAAAAATTTTCACTTCTGGTGACCATTCCCCATGCCATTAAGTATTCTTAAAATAGTAATTTGTACTGACTCTGGAATATTTCCAACCTATTTAATTATGCTAGAAAAACATCTCATAAAAGAATTTTGCTTATACCAGACCATACTTGGAATCTAGAACAGGCTTCTTATAGCTAGAGGTTGCAAGGAAATTTATTTTGCAGTAGAAAGATACTGCTTTCTTCAGAACAATTGTGGAATTGTGGCTGGCTGGAGCATAGTATTTGGCAAGTACAAATATAGTAGTAAAATGAGGTTTCTCACCTTTAGAGGCACTTCAAAAGGAAAATGAGAAGAAGGAATGAAAATAGAACATAGGGTGCAGGGCGGATGCCACGGGAAAAGCCAGAAATGGGAGATGACGGCTTAGTTCGTGCACACGCACACACATGCACATACACGCCCACACACTTACTGGTTTGTGCAGGCCTTCCATAGCCTGACATGATCTCTATTTCATAGTTAAGAACTTTGAAATCAAAATCCAAAAGGATCTAGTAAAAAATCAGAAAAACTGAGAAGAGACACATTAGATCTTAGAAATGCGGGGTAAACAAAGAGATTGCAGACAGATCTGAGGACGGGGCATTCAGCATTGATTTAGCACCTGCTGCACACAGAGCTGTGCACCGGCTGTGAAGACATAAAGAGGAACAAGTAAGCCGCAGTCCTCGGTGGCGTGGCGCTCGCAGGCTTAATGGGAAGGCACTATAGAAGCAAGTCACTTGAGCACAACATGGGAAGGGCGTGTACAGAGGAGTGAATGACGGGCTGTGAGAGCCCAGCAGAAGAGAGAAGAGGATTCAGAGGAAGAAAATCAGAAGGTCTCAGACAGGAAGTAACCTTGGAGCCAAGTTGAGAAGAATGAGACCTTACAAACACAGGGGGAAGGGAGAAATAGAAGTTTTCACAGTTGGATTAGCAAAGAAAAGCAACTGTAGTATAAAGTGTCTTTTTTCATGGGCTTGGGAACCAACATTACATGGACTTGCCCCTTTTTTTTCTGCAATAGAGGTATTTCCAAAAGGTTTTTGCAAAGGACTAACTTTGAAATGTTTCAGCATATTCCAAATATGAATGGACTCACCATTTAAAGGAACCATCCTGTGAATTTGTTATCTAGACAACATCTTATTTGTCTTTTCTTCTCTCCTGTAGACTTTGTAAACCACCTGTACTTAGCGCAATCACGAAAACTTCCCCACTTGTCCCATTCATGAGTTCCAAACCCAAAAGGATCTTGCGTGAGTTTTGTGTTTATTTGCTAACCTCCACCTACACGCACATTCCTTTACTCCTGTAGTGAGTATGAAATTCAGATGGCAAAAGGCAGACAACAGCACAGGCCAATGAGGCCAGGGTGAATGCAAATTTTAGAAATTAACTTAAAAAAAAGAATATTTAATTGCTTTTGAAAACTATCATATTTGCAAAAATGACTTAGTATTTTTAATTCTAGACTTTTTTTTTTTTTACTAGTGTGCAGCCTCCCCCAACCTACACAGTAGGTCAGGATTGTAATTACAACTTTGCAAATAAAGAAACCAAACTGAAGAGGCAAAATTAGCTGCTTTCCCAAGGTAGGCCCTGAAATTATCACCTGTTAAAACAGATATTTTCTACAGTGACTGTGGCCTACCTCTCAGACAATGGCTTGGTCCATGGAGTCACGAAGCTGCCATTCCCAGGAGGTGGGTCATGCTCCACCTCCAATTGAATTAGGGCACTCCAATCTTGATGGTATTGAAAAAATTTATGAACTTACAATGGAAGGATCATGTGCCACCTGACCTAGGTGAAGGGGCAGGAGGCAGGAGTCTATTCTCATCTTCTGATGTTTTTCTTCTGATCACCAGACCAGAATGTGTTTCACCATGGTTAGAGTAAATAAAGACTCAGTATTATATTTTTTTCAAGCAAAAATAAAAATTCAGCTGTTCTAGCCGGGTGTGGTGGCGCACGCTTGTAATCCCAGTACTTTGGGAGGCAGAGACCGGAGGATCCGGGTTCGCGGCCAGCCTCAGCTTTCTCTCTCTCTCTCTCTCTCTCCCTGTCTCTCTCTCTCTCTCTCTACTTAGTGAGGCCCTCCGCAACTTCGTGAGACCCTGTTTCAAAATAAAGTATAAAAAATAGGGCCGGGGGCGTAGCGCGGAGGTAGAACGCCCCTGCGTTCAATCCCCGGTACTGCAAAAAAAAAAAAAAATTCAGCTGTTCTGAAGAGCACTGATAATGTGAATGGAACAACAGTAATTATTATTTAAAGGGTCATCTTTATTTGATTTTTCTTAAATTGATTATTTTTCCAGAATATTCATGTTCCATGGATATATCTCAAGTCTGAGGAAACTTAAGCTGTGTTTCAAGGCTGCGCTTTAAACAATGTAAGACCTTTTAGAATATCACATGATTCTGTTTATGAAAGGTTTAGGTCAATTGTATCACTGTCATCTTTCTCTAAGCATATGCTATACCCATCAGAAAAAGTCATTATATTATGTTTCTATGGTAACTTTGATTCTGGATTATTTTAAGAATGGTATTGGTAAAGATATTCTGGCTACTACTGCTGCATAATAAATTACTCCCAGAACTAGTAGCTCACACCCATCATTTTATTTTGTTCCCAGCTTTATGGGTTGGGAATTCAGGAAAGACTCAGACCAGGCAGGGACCCAATAGGTCTCTACTGGGACCTTCCATGCCGTTGTGGTCAAATGTTAGCCGGGGCTCGAGTTATCGAAGGCTCTGCCATGCTCTCTCACACGTCCGGCAGTTGAGGTGTCTGCCAGGAGCTCAGAGGGGCTGATAAGGTGGGCACCTGCACCAGGGTCATGTCTCAGGGTAGTCAAACTTCCTACATGGTGAATAGCTTCCGCCACAGTGTTACAGGAAAACCAGACAGAAGCCTTTATGACCAGCCTCACGGCAGTCACTACCACCAGACTCAGTTGGTTCCAACGCAGTCCCCTCTTGAGGTTGTCCCCTCTTGGTAAGAAGAGTAACAAATAATTTGCAGCCACATTTTTAAGCTGCCATATGTGTGTATTTTCTTTAAAAATAACAACTTACTCTGTATTCTCTTAAACTAGCAACATGGACCTTCCTTTAGAACTTTCATATTTGTGAGCTCATCTTACGTTTCCAGAACCTAGCGCAGAGCCTGTGTTATAGCAAGTGCCACAAAACATTAAACTGAACAAAAGGCTGAGGAACTAAGATTCCTGCCATCCATGTGAAAAAGAAGGGACCCTGTGACTGCCAAATTTTTACTTTTGATAAGTTGGAAGGCTTATCATGCTGATAATACCCCTGTAGAGACAGATAATAGAAAACCTTTTTTTTTTTAATGTGGTGTTGGGGCCTTGAGCATGCTAGGCAAGTATTCTGCTGCTGAGCTACATCCACAGTCCCTGTTTTTTTTTTTTTTTTGCTTGTTTGTTTGTTTTGTTTTTAAGGTAAAGGACCCTCAGTAATTCTGCAGTCCTGCCCTCCCCCATTTCCCTCCCCTGTTGTACAGCTGAGGCCCAGAGAAGTAAAGAGACATAACCAAATGACAAAGACAGGATTTCATATAAGGATTTCAAGTCACCAGTTCTAGTCCTTTCGAAGCATTGTTTTTTTCAGTTACTGTTTGGAATTATGATTTAAAAAACCGAGGGAACCCCAGAGATCTAGGTCTTTTTATGCCTAGGGTAAATGAGGTGGCACTTCTGTCAACCTGTAGATCCCAACAGGAGTCCTTTGCCCCCACTAACTTTTCTATTCCTTCTACCAGGCAGATTAAAAAAAAGTCCCAGAAAGATCTTGCCAGGAGGGCATGGGACTCCATATTGCTCTCCTTAGATATAAGTCCAAAAAACTAACTTCCTGACCCTTTCTTCATGTCTCCCAATAAAATCGTGTAGTTGAAACATCTGGGACAGAGCTGAGTCTGGGAGGCTTCCTGTGAGGAAGTGGAACCGTCACTGAGCTGCCTGAACCTGTGACCAGGCCCACTGGGTTCCAGGTGGTGACCACACAAGGAGCTACAATGTAAGGCACGGTCCTGGCCACTGGAGGTCAGGGAGGCAGAATGTCCAGCCATCTACTTTGCCTCACAGAGATGCGGTTCTATTAGGAAGAATAGCATCTTAAAAGTGACCACTCAGTTGATTAACACCAGGAAAGAAATCACATTTTCTCTCTATAAGCTTGTACTGCTTCCCTGAGCTTCTGCTCAGGCTGTTCGCCTGTGCAAGGACTGTATCCAAGGCTTTTTCAATTTAGTTTATTTCATATTTATTGGGAAATACAAATGACTGAACTAGTGTGTGAGACTTGTTCTTAAACTAATTTCTGAGGTCATTAACTATTACCTTTTTTTTGCGGTACCGGGGATTGAACGCAGGGGCGTTCTAACTCCGCACTACACCCCCGGCCCTATTTTTCATCCTTTATTTTGAAACCGGGTCTCACGAAGTTGCAGAGGGCCTCACTAAGTAGAGACAGAGAGAGAGAGAGAGAGACAGAGAGAGAGAGAGAGAGAGAGAGCTGAGGCTGGCCACGAACCCGGATCCTCTGGTCTCTGCCTCCCAAAGTACTGGGATTACAAGCGTGCGCCACCACGCCCGGCTACCTATTGCCTTAATTCAATTCATGGAGCTGATGTTTGTATGAGCAACTGGTTGATAGGCCCCCATATAGATTAAGCATATCTTATTACCTATTCATTGATGACATAAAGAACTACATGTAACCCCAGTGATGGAGCGATGGAGGGGGTCTAGGGGATGGAGGCTGTGGTGGGGAGGGAAACTTGATGAAGGAAATACTTCAATAGATGATAGGTATATATATGAGATTATCAATGCGAGTCTCAATATCATGTAAGGGGAAGAGGAGGGAGTAGGGTGGGATGGGGGGTGCTGGGGAGAAAGCTCACCAAATGCTATGTGCATGTATGTATGTCCCTATCACTCTGAATTTCATTATGATGTGTGATTACAGTGTGCCAATAAAAGTATATTTTAAAAAAAGAACTACATGTTAGGGATGGTATTAGTTACATATGCACACTATAGCTTCCATATACATTTGAAAGACCAGAGCCATCTATGTGTGAAGATATGTATCTATTAGGACTGTATATAATGTTGCAATAAGCCCCGATACCCCAGGGTCCCCCAGATCAGGAAAGCGTAAGAGCTGCCCCTGCTTCTCGCGCCCCGCTCTGTTCCATGCCTGTCTCTCTCTCCCGTCCTCTGCCTTCTTTTCTAGTGGAGGAACTGTTTCCCCAGGACTTCCAGTGTCTGAGGATCTCCCCCCTCCTCCTGTCTCCACAGAACAATGATGAGAAGGAACTCCCTGTGGGTCAGAATTTGACCTGGCTGGAATTCTGGTGTTCTTGCAAAGTCCAAGTAACTCTTGGTGACTTTGGCTACTGCCTCCTCCCGCTCCTACCCCACCTCTTTGGAATGTGCGACTCGGACCTGAGAGCAGCAGCAGTCTTAGTGGAGGCAGAGGGTCAGCCATCTTGGTTCCCTGCCCCTGCCCCACCCACAGCACAGGGCCAGCTCAGTGACAGAAGGGTGTGAGCTCTGGTTCTGACTCATTCCTGAGGCTATTCATGGGTCACTCTGTCCCAGTTGGGTCTCCTGGATATGATACATGCTCTTGTTCTCAGTAAAGGGCTTGCTTGGGTCTTCCTGGATCTATCCTCCACCTCAACCCTTTGGTTCTCCTGAAGGCAATTCTAGTTTTCTATCCCAGCTGGGTTGTCTCAGGAAGTTCTGGGGGAAACCCAATACTTCCCTTTCCCTACCTGCCCACCTGGCCAACTACCCCCATCCTAGATTTGTAAAAAGACCTGTTTCCTCCTTCTTTCCTTCTCCCAGACCCCACCCAGCAGAACCAAACCAAAAGCAAACCTATCCCATGCTTGACTGAGACCTAAGCCCGAACAACAGAGAGCCTTTAGTTTAGATTTCGACCTTTGATGAAACGGCAAATACCCTCAAAAGCAGAGGCCACTGGTTAAGCCTTATCCATTAGGTGCCACTAAATTAGCTGATCAGATCCATCCCTGGTGGCAGATTTCAACAGTGGGAGGATGGAAAGAGAACTAATAGTCAGGAAAAACAAACAGGAAACCCAAAGTTTTGATAAATTAAGATTAACATTAGGGCTCTCATCCCCTCCTCTCTGTCACTTCCTAGTGCAATAATTTAAAGTTCTTTTCTATAGCAGATTCAGGCAGATTACAACAGAGTGTAATTTAGAACACACTAAAGGAAACTAGCATGGGAAGACAGTCCTGATAGGTATCCGGGTGGGAGCAGGGTGGGAAGAGCTTCAGTACAGAGGCAGTGAGGCGTGAGCCAGGAAAGGTGGTTAACACTTTGCACCCACTCTGTTCCAAGAGAGGTGATGTTATTACCCCCTTTTTAACAGGTGGGGAAAACAAGGCCCAGAATGATTGTCCAATCCACTGAGTATGTGGTGGGAGCAAATGATGAACCAGTCAGTGTGGTTTCAAAATCTTAGACACCACTATGCTCTGGATCAGCAGTAGAGGCCAAGCACACTCTGGTTCTGGTTAGAGTGTAGCCTCTGGCTGTGTGACTTTAGGGCAGGTCATTTGACCTCTCTGGCCTCAATTTCATCAACTATAAAAAGGGATCAGAGTAGATGACCCTGCTCCAAAGTGCAGCGATTCTGGGTGGAAGACGCATGACCATGTGACAGCCTGTGCAAATGATAGAGTTGGGCTGGGGGGGTAGGTCCTGCTCCTCCCACCGGCCTGTCCTCACCCCAGGACTTGGGTGCTCAGAATCACTTTTATGCCTCCCTTTCCTTATCTTTACTTATAGTTACTCTGCACTGTGGTGATAAAAGAACTGATAGGGTAGGGTGTTTCCTCCCAGAGACAAAGGAGAGGGAAAAGGAGTATTGGAGTCCAGAGGAACTGAATAGCAGCATGACCTTGGCCAAGTCAATTGTCTTCTCTAAAGGTCAGTTTCCACATCCCCAGGGGGTTAGAATAGCCACTCAGAGGGCTTTGGAAGAGATTAGTGTGTGCACAGTAAATTTTAATTCCACTTCCACTTTGTACCATTCTCCCTTCCTAACAGGTGACATGTAGAATACAGAATTGTGAGGGCAATAGGAATGCTTTGTGACCTCCAATCCCTCTTTTTTTACCTACTTCCAAGACAGCTCCTGATATAGACAAAAGGGAGTTACAGCCCTTTTGGTAAATATCTTTTGAGGTATTTGCCTAGCTCATAACAACTCTCTCTTCATTAGGAAAAGCCCTTGATATACAGAGGCTTTCAGATGCAAATAACAAAAAGTACAACTTAACTAGGTTTAAGTAAGAAAGGAAATTTTCTGCTTTGTAGTACTGAACAGCCAACAGAAGGTAAGCTTTAGGTGAGGCTTGCTCCAGCAGTGCAGACAGTACTATGGATGTAGTTTTATCGCTGTCTCTGTTTTGCTTTCCATGCTGTTGGATTAATATTTGACTTCCCTGAAGGTCACCCCCTGACTGCTCCTGGAAGGAGCCACGTGCTTTCTCACTGACACTCAGCAAGGCAGAAAGAACATCTTTGCAGTAGTTATCAGCAAAATTCCTGATTGGACTGGCTCAGGCCATGTGTCCTTCTTTGAATCAATCACCGTGTCCAGGGAGATGTTGATCAGCTCAGCCAAAGTCATGTGCTTCATTTCTTTGGGGGAGGAGGGAGTCATATCCCCAAACAGAAACCAGGTGTTCTTGAGAAGGGGGAAAGCAATAAACAAATGTCTGATGGATGCCTGAAGAACTCTGAACAGAAAGGCATGGTTCTGGGGTCATGGAGCTGAGTGACACGAATGACCTTGTTCCAGAGGATGGGCCTCAAAATTTTGCTGCAGGTTCCCAGAGGTTCTCTGCTTTATGTTGTACTCAAGGCTGGGTCATCCAAGTCCCCCTTTTACTCTGTAGGTGGTTCTTTCTTCTCTTACCACATAACAAACCACCCCAATCTCGGTGGCTTCAAACAACATCCATTTTATTATCTCATGTAATTCCAGGTAACTAGGTACAACCGGGCAATACTGCTCTATGTGATGTTGTCTACAGGGTCAACACTTGGGGGTTTGACTGTTCCAGAAGATCCAAGACTGGCTTCACACATCCTCGATGGTAGATTTAAATGTCAACTTGGTTAGGCTACATTTCCCAGCTATTTAATCAAATGCTAATCTAGGTGTTGCCATGAAAGTATTTTGTAAATGTGATTAGCATCTGCTCTCAGTTGTTTTTTGTAAAGGGGGGTCACCTTAGATAAGGTGGGTAGCTTATCCCATCAGTTGAAAAGCTTTATGGGCAAGATATGAGGTTATTCTGGAGATAAAATCGGCCTCAAGCCTGCAGCTAAGACTGTTGCCTGAGTTTCCAGGCTGACTCTGGGCCTCACACATTTTAGACTTTCCAATCATTACAGTCATATGAGTCAATTCCTTAAAGTCTGTTTGTCTGTCTATCTATCATCATCTATCTATCCATCCATTCATCTATCTAATCTCCTATTTGTTCTGTTTCTCTGAATAACATTGACTGATACAACATCTGAGCAGAGATGACTGAACTGGAATAAAATTGGCAAAGCTGGGTAGAATGTGCAGAAGAAAATAATGGGAGAGATTAATAGAAGCCAGTCTAATAACCAACAATCAATTATTTATTTCCTCTGTCTTTACAAAGCTTTTTTTTTGCAAAGTGTGTGTGTGTGTGTGTGTGTGTGTGTGTGTGTGTGTGTGTCAAACTTTTACAAAATTCAAAATTTGTGATTTATTTATTTATTTGTGGTACTGGGGATTGAACCCAGGGCATTCTACCTCCAAGCTATACCTCCAGCCCTATTTTATTTTTATTTTGAAATAAAATAATAAAAACCTAGGGTCTTGCTAGGTTGCTGAGAGTCTTGCTACTTGCTGAGGCTGGCCTTGATCCTGCAATCCTCTTGTTTCTGCAATCCTCTTGTTTCAGCCTCCCAAGTACTGGGATTACAGGCATGTGCCACCACACCCAGCCTCAAATTTTATTTTTTAAAATCTTTGATGGGTAGAGTTTAAGAATAAAGTAGATGAGAGGTTCATGATTATGTAACTGTCATAAAGTAGTTAGATACTGAAACAATTCAAAATATTTCTAAGGCATTCCCTATAAATCCATGACTATGCTTGGTGCATTGAGGGCTAGGGGTGGGAGCCCTCAAAGGTGGCACGCTCCACATGCTCTGGGACCTTAGCTGTACCGGTGGAGATAAAGCAGACTCTTAGCAGAAAAGTCCGTGAGCCTGCCCCTTTCCCCACATGTTACATTACTACTCATTCCTCCTGAGCAGCTCAAACGTTACCTCTTCTCTTACCCTGACTCTATTTCTTCCACTAGACAGATTGCTTCTTTACCTTTTCTGAGTTCTCATAGGTCTTCATAACTACCTTCAATATATCATTTACACTGGTGAATGGTAGCTTTTTGATACATGTAAAGCCATTCCAGGATGACGTCCAATGATTCCCTTATATAGCATCTTCCAAGCATGAGCATAGCCAGTGAATTTGAGGAGGTATTTCCCCCTTGGTTGTTATATGGCAAAAGAGATTTTGCAAATGTAATTATGGAACCAAATCTGTGGGCTTTAAGATAGTGCAGTTACCCTTGGTGGGACTGGCCTAATCGAGTCAGCTTTGAAAAGAAGCAAGCCTCTTCAAAAAAAGATTTGAAATACAAAAAGGATTTGGTGCAAGGGACAGAGTCAATTGTTTGCATGAAGATGGAGGGTCCACAGGGCAGGGATTGTAGGCAGCTTCTAGAATCCAAGAGCAGCCCCTGGCTGACAGCCAGCAAGGAACTTCAGTCCTACAATCTCAAGGAACTGAATTCTGTCCCAACCACACAACCTTGGAATGAAACCCCAACTCCAGGTGAGAATGCAGACTGTCTGATACCTCAATTTCAGCACTGTGAGACCCTCAGAAGAGAGCCCACTTGAGCTGTACCCAGGGCTCTGACCCATAGATCTGTGAGCTAAAAGTAAATGCTAAATTAGTGATCATTGGTTACACAGCAGTATAAACAAACCTACTATATATTTATCTTCATTGAATTATGATCTCCCGGTGTGTCCATATTTTATTGATCCCCATTACACAGCCCCTGTAAGTAAAGTGGCTGATTCAGAGCAATGTTCTAATACATGTTGGTTAGCTAAATTAATAAAAGAATAGTAACTCTGCATGTAGCAGTACTGTATAGGCAATGAGACGAGGATCAAATATACTTAATTCGTTTCAGCATTATTTTTCAAATGCACACGTCAAGTCCCTGCAAGATAATGTTCTCTGATTTTCTTGGTCTTCTAGTGTGCCTTATAAAATACAGGGTTTCAAACTGTCATTGACTCAGAGTTTGTCACAGTTATCATGGTATTAGAGACAGGAGCTGATAGAGAAATGAAAATAAGAGATGAGAAAAGTTTCAAAACGTTTTGTTGTGGTCTGAAAGTTTTGTATCTTTGTCAAAATTCATAGGTTATAATCTTCATCCCTCAATGAGATGGTATTAGGAAGTGGGGTCTTTGGGAAGTGGTTATGTCATGAACATGGAGCTCTCAGGAATGGGGTTAGTTCCCTTATAGGGAACTATAAGAGGCCCAAGAGAATCCTTGCTTCTTCCACCACGTGTCCTCATGGACATTGGCTCTGTCCCTTGCACCAAATCCTTTTTGTATTTCAAATCTTTTTTTTGAAGAGACTTGCTTCTTTTCAAAGCTGACTTGAAGAAGATGGCCTTTGTGAACCAGGAAGTGGTCCCTGTTATTATTTGGATCTGGAATAGCCCCCCAAAACCTCATGTGTTAAAAGCCTCATTCCCAGTGCAGCAAGGTTCATAGGTGGGGCATGGCTGGAGGACATAGGCCACTGGGGGTGTGACCTTGGACTCTATTTATCCTTCATCCCTTCCTCTTGCTCCCTCTACTTCCCAGCTGCTATGAGTTGAGCAGCTTTCCTCACCATGCTCTGCCACTATGATGTTTCTTCCTTGGAGCCAGCCAACCATGGACTGAACCTCTAAAACCATGAGCCAAAACCAACCTTCCCCCCTCTAACTTGTTCTTGACAGGTATTTTGGTAACAGTGGTGCAAAGCTACCACAGGCCCTCACCAGACACTGAATCTGCTGTTGTCTTGATCTTGGACTTCCCAGTCCAGAATATCCAGAACTGTGAGAAATAAATTTCTATTATTTATGTCACCCAATCTGTGGTGTTTTGTTACAGAAGTCTGAATGGACTCAGACACTCATTTTGAAGAATCACTTCATTATGTTTTCCTTATAGAACTTCTGATTTATGCTATTCTGGATGATAACTTTGGGTAATTCATTTAATCTCTGTCCATGTCCATTTCTTCTTGGGTAAAGGGGTGGATATACTGTGGTACTTCCAGCTCTGGCATTGTATAATACATGAGTTTCATGAGTTCTTTCCAGCCCCACTCCCTATCTGTATATTTGATAGTCACAGTGTGTTTTGCAGGCTCAAGAAGTGAAGAGGACCCAACAATTCACACACTGACCACACTGACTGCATTATTTTCTCCCCACAGGTCAAAGGGAGCATTTCCTAATCCTCAGGAAATTAGTAAACATGTCTATGTTTTCAAGATTCTTCTTCGGATATCTTAAAGTGATGTTTTAAAAGAGGTTTTGGACTCTGCAAAAGTACAAGTGTTATAGCCTGACTGGAAGAATCCTAGCCTAGAAGGCTTGACATGTGACTCTTTGGGCAGCATAGATCGTGCATTCCAAGTAAAAGGAGAATGACATGATGCTCAAACTATGCTTTACAGTCCTCCCCCAAATGGGGGCGGAGCTTGGATGATGTAAAAGCAAGTATCTTGAGGGTGGATGAAGACATATGAAGTGACCAACAGCCGCTGGCTTCCAGTTGGCTGGCCTGTCTTAACCCAGGAAAATAAAAGGCATTGGTAACAAATTTGTGTCTTATCCTCAAACAGAAAAACATTCAAAGAAAGAGACTTCTCATTCGTTTAAATGATGAGGATACAATGGTGAACCAAGCAGGTAAAATCCCTGCCGTATGGAGTTTAGAAGTTTAAGAACACTAAGTAAGGGTCATGAATGTGAACTGTATGACCAGTGCTGAACAGAGAGGAGGGTTTTTGTAGCATTAAAGAGTTTCAAGCCTCATAGTGTTTATATTCGCAGGCCCCATCCAAGGTTCTGCATGTCCATCTCAGGCATTTGGAGTAGCTGGATGCATGGAGTCTGCCCCAGCCAGGGCGTCAACCTCTGCGTCCTGAGTCTGTGGGTGGGGCTGGTTGGGGTCCAGGACTTTCTCTAGTTTCCAACCTCCAATGACACCCTGCACCATGGGGGACCTCCCCAAGTGTCTGGAATCCAAGCTTGGCACTGAAAAGGAGTTTTTGGAATGGGATCCTGTGCCACTCTGCCACGGTTCCTCCAGACCAAGGTACAAACACTTTGTGCCTTGCCCTCCCACCCGGGACACCAAACAGGGTTGTGGACCAGTCACCGAGGCACTGACCAAACAGGCCAGCAGAAACCCTGCCCAGCAAGATCAAAGGCCTGCCGTGGCCAGGGACTTTCCTCATGAAGCACCTCTGGAGCATGAAAGTGTTTCAGTGGCATGACCAGTGAGTCCTGAAGCTAAAGGACTCTTTTCCAATCCATCAAAAACAACAACAAAAACATATTTCTGTTTACAATGCTGGGAGAAAGACAAATTTATCTTTCTATTCTCTCTACACAGAATGTCATAAAGTTTTTGCCATGTGAGGAAGAGCCAAAAATTATGAAGTTAAAAAAAAAACTGGGAGTGGTAGCACATGCCTGTAATCCCAGTACTTGGGAGGCTGAGACAGGAGGATTGAAGGTTTGAGGCCAGCCTTAGCAACTTAGTGACACCCTCAGCAACTCAGTGAGACCCTGTTTCAAAATTAAAAAATTAAAAAAGAAAAAAGGGAGGCTGGGTTGTATCTCAAAGGTATAATGCCCCTGGGTTCGATTTCCAGTACCCCCCCAAAATAGAAAAGAGAAAAAGTTATATGGGTGGGTCAAACAGTTAAGTTACAATAAATAATACTAATGATAACAATGCTATTTTTTTGGATGCTTTTAAAAATAATTTGTATTTTCCTGTGGTTTCTTTACTCATTCTAAATAGATATTTAATCTTGGACTGAATTTGATGTTCTTTTTCATAAAAAGGGCACCATGCTTTATCAGCTTCATAAAAAACATGGATCTATCTTTAGCAGAGATCCTTTTCTTGAGGAATGAGGCTGGAGACAGAATATAAGTAATCACTAAAATCACAAGAAACCAATTCACACAGCTTTTCTTTACTCCATTAAATCCTCACCTTTTCCTACTTGGTCTTGAATTTACTTTAAAAGCTTAGAAGAAGCCAGACGTGGTGGTACACATCTGTAATCCCAGTACTTGGGAGGCTGATACAGGAAGATTGTAGGTTCGAGGCCAGCCTCAGCAATTTAGTGAGACTCTGTTTCAAAATAAAATATAAAAAAAGGTTGGGGGGGTGTCGCTTGAAGGTAGAATGCTCCTGAGTTCAATCCCCAGTACCAAAAAAAAAAAAAAATCTTAGAAGATTCCAGTGCCAATAAGGAGTGTTTAAACTATCTATATCCATAAGATCTACCTCCCTGATCTTGCAGAAAAGCCAGGCATCCCTGTCTTCCAAATTTGGAAGAAGGAGAGGAGGGGTTGCCCGGGTCAGGTTTTGGGAGGGAATTACTTTAAAAAATGCAAGGCTCCAAAAATTGAAGAGCATATCATTTTGTTAGTATATTTCTTTTGAAATGAGTTATGAATACAGAGGCAGCCAATTTCAAATATCTTTGTGTACCACATCAACCGATATTTTCCATTTATTCAGGAGGGAATGGCCAGGCTGAGAGCCAAAGAAGGGAAAAGAAATGTCTGCCCATTTTGTTGCAGCAAAACCAAAGGACGCTTGATTTATCAGTGTGTTTGGCACACTCTCTCGTGCTCAGGGGGATGAGGGCGAGGATGGGGTGGTGGAAATAAAGGGTTGTAAATTTTATAAATGCAAGGCCTCTAAAGTAGGCCAATTGGTCAGCTGCAAACTTGGCAGCATCCTGAGGCATGTGTGCTGGGCAGTTTCGGAACACGATGTTCCGTTTCACTTCTGAGAGCAGAGGAAAGTGGAATACGGGCTCAATCCAGGACAGAGAGGGCTCAGCACAGACATGAGAAAGGCTCAGCGACGAAGGAAACAGTAAGGCACCAAAGCCACATTGTCAGACTGCTGACCACAAACTTAAGAGAGAGAGAGAGAATGTTAAAGACCCTGAGAGGAACTGTGTGGCGATGCTCACTGCAACTGCATTCTGGGAAATTCAGAGCAGCTTTGTGACTGGTAATCAAAAGTCATAACAATGTTTTATGTAAGAGTAATGGTGAAATTTCGCAAAAGTCCTTGGGAATAATGGTGAGTCTATAAACGTTGAACCATGAAGATGTGCGGAAAAGAGAAAAAAGAATACTAAAGAAATAGTTTGAAACTCAGACTTCTTTGGTTTCAAATTTAACAAGGACCTGCTAGGGCTTTTTCAAACCTAACTCTACATTTCATAGTTTTTCAATTAGTATCTGGCTGCTAATGAATAAAATGATAATGTAGAATATACAAAAATAATGTAAAGTATTTGGCATATTTGAGTAGTCACTCTTCTCAGGTATTTTCAAGTGATTTCTGAGGAAGTAAACTAAACGCATAAATGGCAAAAAAAAAAAACCCTCCAAAAAACAACCCATGAAATAGTGTTACTAGTTCAGGAAAAATGAGGAGCCAATAGTGATACTTAAGTTCATAAAACATTTCATGGGATGGTACCAACTACCCATATCTTAAGATTTTATTTTTTAGCCAAGTGATTGTGAATTGCATGAGGGTGACATTCTATTAGATGGAATAATTTATAACTGATTGCATGTGATGAATAACTTCACAGATGCTTTTCTTTAAATATCTAGAACTGTCATAAACTTGAAAAGACAGAGATCAAAGTAGTGATAGTTGCTTAATTCCACATGTACACTATCAATTAAAAATATTAAATCATAAATAACATCCATACCTGATTTATTGCACAAACATTCAATACAAATGTAAACATGATTTTCTCTTAGTAGCACTTCTTGTTCCATATATGCAGCAAAAGACAACAAAACAAATCATATAAAAAAGGCCACCTTTTTACTTGTTAAAAAGAAAATTAAAAAGCCCAGAGAATGAAGAGGCCAAAAGACTCAGCTGGTCTTTGTAAAGAAGTTTATAGCTTTCAGCTGAAATCTCTAAGTGAGAATTCTCATTCTCAGCTGCTGGCTCCCTGTGAGCTCCTCGTGGCCTCTGACCCCATTTCCATGGAGACAGAGGTGGAAAGGGTAAAAAATAAGTAAAGGGGGAAACTTTTTTTAAGGCAGCATTTCCAAATCCCCACTCCTCCAATACTAATTAATGACTGTCCACGTTAAAACTGGCCACCCATGACTCATTGGAATTCTCTTTCTTTCAGGTTAAATGATGAAAACAAGGTATTTGGTCATAAAGATACAGTTATAGAGATAAGAGAAAGTACCTGCCCTGTTTCCTACTGTTTGACTGAAGCTCAAAACAAGGCAAAATGGTTGCTGACATTGAACAATGGAGAGAGAAGCTTCTACCATTGCCCAGGCGCCGGGGTTTCTGGGTGTTGTGAATGTTAAGTGTCAGACCTCTGAGACCTTCTGTAACCTGTGGGGGTTGATGTCTCACCAAACATCAGAAGCGTGAGATCTTTATCAGAACTTAAAAAAAAATAAGTGATGGTTTTCCTCACATATACTAGTTAATCCCCTCCCTTGGCTACCAGCTTTTGTTCCTGACCACTTAACCGAGGCTAATAAAAGTAACGACAGTACTACTACAACTATGGCCATATCTCGGGTCCAACAGCTGGCTATCAGCAGCTGGGGACTGCACCATTATTTTGCATACCTGCTACTGTATAAGGTTTCTTTCTCACGTAACCATTTAAAAAACAACTTTTTATGAGGAAGAAATGCAAACATACATCCAAAAGGAGAGAGAATCCTATGATGAGCTCCACATACTTGTCACTCAATAATGATAATCCTCAACTCATGGCCACTCCTGCTTTATCCATCCCCCCACCCTTTCTTCTCTATTATTTTAAAGCAAATCTAAAATATTTTTACCCCCAAATATTTCAGTATGTATTTATGGAATATATTCATTAAAACTAAATACAACACCATTATTGTACCTTAAAAAGTAAGAATGATTACCTAATGTTAACAAATATCAATCCAGGTGCGATGGCACACACCAGTAACCCCAGTTCTTGGGAGGCTGACACAGGAGATTACAGGTTCCAGGCTAGTCTCAGCAACTTAGCAAGGCTCTCAGCAACTTAGCAAGACCCTGTTTCCAAATAAAAGAATAAAGTAGGGCTGGGAGTGTAGCTCAGAGGTAGAATACCCCTGAGTTTAATCCCCAGTACCACACATGCACATGCATGTACACACACACACACACACACAAACTCCCCCAAAACTAAAAAAACAAATATCAAGTCATTGAAATGAGATGACTAAGTTCATTATGGTGGTTGTTTTCTTCTACTTTTTTCTTCTCCTCCTTCTTCTATCTTCTTCCCCTTCCCCTCCTCCTCCTCCTCCTCCTCCTCCTCCTCCTCCTCTTCCTCCTCCTCCTCTTCCTCCTCCTCCTCCTCTTCCTCCTCCTCCTCGTCCTCCTCCTCTCCTCCTCCTTCTCCTCATTTTATAAATGCAGAAAACCAAGAGCAAGAGAAGCCTAAAATCTTACACAGTATCTCACAGAGGCAAAGTAGGAGAATCTGGATTAGGTTTCAGATTTAGCTGAATACAAAGCTTATGTTTAATTAGAGAAGTAAACTCCCAGGATCACAAGGATTTTAATAAAAATAATGTTAGTTAACATTTTTAGTGTATTTACAATGTGCCAAACGTCGTTATTCTGATTGCTTGTCTAAACTCATTGAATTCTCAGGACAATCCGATGAGGAGGTGCTATTATCCACATTTAACAGATGAAGAAATAAAGGCACAAGGGGCTAGGCAACAGTCAGTGAGAGGCACAGCCAGTTGGGGGCCTCACTCTCTCGCTCACTCATTCACTCACTCTCTGACTTTTCATCTACCTTTATGTCTCTCAATACATGCATCTATATTTCTATACATGTGAATAATATCACATGTTTTCATGGCTCAAAACTTAAGAGGTTCAAAAAGGTGCAAATGGAAACGTCTCTCATACCTCTGTCCCCTACCCTCCAGGTCCCATTCCCAGAGGTGACCAATGTTTTCAGACTCCTGAGTCTCCTTCCATAGATGTCTTATGAAAATGTGGGCAAGTGCAAGTCCATTCCCTCCCATCCCTACGGGGAAGGCAGCAAGTCATACTCCGTCCTGCACTTACAGTTTTGCACTTGGCATCTTTGCAGAGCCGTATCATTGTCTTTAACACAGAACCCATACCACTGCACCCTGCCTGTGCGCATTGGCAAGCACACCCAGGTCTGAGTTTCAGTCTTTAAATTGTAACTGCCATGTAAATATTTAACGTTGAGTTGGAACTGTCATGCTTTCCTTGCTCATGCTTTGAGGCCGCCCAAGCACTCCAAAATCCATCCATTCTGCCACCACTGCCTTAGGCAGTGCCCTGGAATTTACTTTAAAGGCAAAACACACTGGCTTGTGTTCCCTGAGATTCTAGTGAAATTTCTCTTAAAAATAATCCAGTGCTAGAATCAACCAGTCTTTAGATTTTCTTCAATTTATTCTTTTTATTTTGTAGTTACAGTTTAAAGTGTTATCAAAGAGGACAGAAGATAGCTTGCAGTAAAATACACTATCAACCAGGCAGTGAAATACAAATAGAAGATAAGGATGGAAAAATATTTTAAAATATTTCCTCTGAGAATTTCTAGCCACATGGGTTTGGAGCCATAATTGCCAATATCTGTACAGCATTTTAAAAGATCACAAATTGGTATTGCCCTCAGAAGCCTGGAAGAAGCAAACACAAATCCTCCTTAAACTCAGGCCTCAAATGAATTCCTATGTGTAGCATTTCATGAAACATCTGGCATCGGTATTCTCTCTGTCTGTCTGTCTCTCTACACACACACACACACACACACACACACACACACAACACACTAGCATGAATAAGCCACCATGAATAAGAATCAGCAAAACAGAAAGAAAAAACTATAGAAACAGACCCACCAATAGGGAGACAATGAAATTATTAGATAAAAATATAGTAAAAGAAAAATATAGCATTGGAAAAAATAGAAGGACTTGAAAAGGAATGAGAATATTAAAGAGGTGAAGAGATACTGAGGCTGCGGTAAATGATCTAGTGCAATTAGATTGTTAGAAAAGATAACCAGAAGAATGAAGGAGAAACAATATTTGAAAAGAAAATGATTGAAAATTTAATAGACTTTATGCTACATAAAGATTATTGAATTGGTATCTTGTTATTTATTTATTTATTGTGCAATACTGGGGATTGAACCCAGGGGTATTCTATTTCTGAGTTATACCACCAGCCCTATTCTATTGTTTCTTTTGAAACAGAGTCTTGCTAAATTACTGTGCACTGGCCTCAAACCTGTGATCTTCCTATCTCAGCCTCCCAGGACTGGGATTACAGGTGTGCACCATCTTGTCCAGCAAAATTGGTTTCTTTATTAAAAGATGGATTCTTAGGTTCATGCATCCCAGCAAATTGCAGGCATGTTAGATGGAAATCTACTTAGACACTTACAGAGCAATTGTTGGAGCAAAACAAAAAAGAAAAAATACATTAATATCGGTTACAGAGAAAGACAGATTTACTGCAAAAGAACAATTAATTTGACAGTTGATTTCTCAATAGCAATGTGGAAGGGAGGATGGTGGAATACTATTTTTAAATTGCTAGAGATAAAATAGCTGTCACCATAAAATTGTTTATGCAGTAAAAACAGGATGAAATAAAGAACTTTTCATACAAAACCTGAGGGAATTTGCCACCACCAGATCTTCACTGGAAGAACTCCTACATGATAAATTTCATGAAGAAGGAAAAGGACCTCAGAAGATAGGAATTTCAGGGAAAGCTAATAAACAACAAAACTAATGTGTTTGGTGGGTGTGGTGGTACATGCCTGTAATCCCAGTACTTGGGAGGCTGACACAGGAGGATTGCAGGTTCTAAGCCAGCCTCAGCAACTTGGCGAGTCCCTCAGCAATTTAGTGAGACCCTGTTTCCAAATAAAAAATAAAATAGGGCTGGGGGTATAGCCCAGAAGTAGAAGACCCCAGGGTTTCACCCCAAGTACCCCCCCACACACAAATAGGGCTGGGGGTGTAAGTTCAATTCCCAATAAAACACACACACACACACACACACACACACACACACACACACACACACACTGTATTGGTGGTATCTAAACATGAACAATGTCCAGTTTATAGGTCTGAAGGCAAATTAAAAATGAAATTCTTGGTTAAGAAAACATGTCAAGAGGAGTGTCATTTAATATTAAACACCATAAGCTTCTTCTGCTCTTCAGAATAGACATGCCAATTAAATTTAGACTTTAAAAATTAAATAAGCATTTAAAAATTTCTAGGATAAATACTAATATTACCAAACCAGCAGAGTAAAAAAAACAGAAAGAGGAAAAAATAAACCTCAAACAACCCGAAGCAACATAAAAGGGGACAATTAAACAAAAGAGAAAAATCTGAGCAGATATAACATGCAGGTGAATAGTAGAAATGGACTAACGTAGACCAGCAATCAATGCAGGACTTAGCTCTTCAATTACGGGATTACTTCATGGAACTTTAAGAAAAAGTCATATGCTATTTTATAGGAGCCACATTCAACCAAAATTTAAGTACAGAGAAAGATTAGAAGTCAAAGAATAGATAACTAAAATTAAGTAGATAACAGAAGAAATTTAGCAAAAACTATTTCAATATCAGACATAATAAACTCTAAGGCTGAAAGCATTATCAGAAAGAAAGTAGGTCACTACATCCTTTCTTTTTTTTTTTTGACCCACGGTCCTTCTACTTCTGAGCTACACTTCCAGCCCTATTTTTATTTTTTATTTTTGAAACAGGGTCTCACTAAGTTGCTGAGGGTGGTCTTGAACCTGCAATCCTCCTGTCTCAGCCTCCCAAGTACTGGGATTACAGACATGTGCCATCATGCCCAGCTGAGTCATGACATCTTTATCAAGGTTTTGATTTGCTAGGAAGATGTAACAACTCTAATCATAGAGCCCAATAATGTAGCCTTAAAGTATATAACATAAATATGAAGAGAACTAGAAAACAAAACTGACAAATCCACCGTCAAACTAGATCTTCAGTTCTCAAACTTGATCTTAGAGTAGAATCATTGGAAGGCTTGGTAAAACACAGATCACCAAATGCTGGGGTCCACTCTCACCGTTCTAACTCAGTAGGTCTAAGGTTAAGCCTGAGAATTTGCATTTCTAGAATGTCCCCAGCTAATACTGATTCTACTGATCCAAGGACCACAACAGCCATATATGTATATATGGCTCTCATATATATAAAGTTTGTAGTATCATTGGCCATCCTTGAAAATTATTGACAACAACCCATTATGGCAATCCACAACAGAAACTATAAACAACTCATAGTATATTCTGGCAATTGGGAACAGCAATGACAAAGAATGAAGTAGACATATATATATAACTAATAATGAATTCTCAAAATTAATAACATAACTAATTCTCATAACATAACTAATCCTCAAAAATAATGTGTAAACAAAAGAAAATCTGAGAAAAATATATAAAGTAGGATTTCATTTGTACAAAATTCAAGGCAAAACAAATTAAGATATTATTTAGAGATACATCTAGTTATGATAAAACCATAAGGAAAAGCAAGAAAAGGAGTGACCCAACAAAATGATATTGGCTACAGAGATGGCAGGATGACCATTCCATCGGTGGGGTGGGGATGGGGAGATGCAACCATGGGAAAAAAATGTTCTATTTCTGAAGCTTGGAGGTGAGTTATCGGATGTTTGTTTTGTTCTAAGTTGTACAGACAAATGGTGCATACTTTTTGTATCTAAGGGATATTTCTCAAAAAAGGTTTAAAGGTAATAAAACTAGATAGTGTCTGAGTAGGAGCAATCACTTCCAACTGAAGTGGTCGGGGTAGGTTCCACACAGAATTGGGATTTGACTTATTCCTGGAAGTTTGAAAAATAAAACCTGAGGGGGGTGGGTGGGGCATAGGTTACACTTTGGCCAAATCAAGACAAAAGGAGTAAGCCAAGTGTGGTGGTGCACATCTGTAATCCCAGTACATGGGAGACTGAGACAGGAAGATCACAGGTTCAAGGACAGCCTCAGCAAGTAGTGAGCCTCTCAGCAACCTAGTGAAACCCTATTTCAAAAACAAAAAATAAAAAGAGCTGGGGGTGTAGCTCAGAGGTAGAATACCCCTGGGTTCAATCCCTAGTGAGAAGAAAAGAGGAAGGAGAAGGAGAAGGAGAAGGAGAAGGAGGAGAAGGAGACCAGTCAGGCCAAAGAGAGAATTGTTCATATGGGATATAGCAGGCAGATTAGTTTGGAAAAGAGGTGAGGCTGAATTCTCAAGTCGATTAACCATATGAGGACAGAATTTTGAGAAGATAGGACACATGACAGTTACATTCTGATAAGAGAAGGGGTTAGGGAAAGTCAGGGATGTGTGTGGCTGTTCCTGTCCCTATGAGGAAAATTCAAAATGTGGCTTACCAGAAACTTACACAAATGCCTGGCTGTGCAAACAGATCCATCTATTTGGAAAGTAAAACATCTTTGACTTATAAAATTTTATTTTTATTGATGTAATTTGAAGCAAAACATGTATAAATCCAAGTATATAACTCTGTAAGGTTTACAATGAAAAATAATAGTTATTCTTCTCTAATCCTGCCCATTCCTAAAGTCTACTACCTAGAGGAACTACTTTTAATATCATAGGCTCTTTCTTCTGATTTTAACTTCTGTTTCTTTTTTTTTAAGAAGCATTCTTATACTGAAACTTCTTGATTTAGAACTGATTTTCTCTATTAGGTGAGGGCTTTGTTCTTTTATAACTACCAGCACTCGACTCTACTACACACAAATACTTCCCTACCTTTATCCTCCCAACATAAATCTTTCGCGGTTTTTGGTTACATCAAATGACAGTGCTTCTATTATTACAACCATGTAACTACGGTTCTCAGCTAAGTCATGTGGCATTAGGTGAACACATTTTCTTATGTGGCTTTTAAATTTTATAGTAGCGTACCACCTCTTTTGTATTTGCAGTTTTCTATTTACCTATCAATAAATTATCCCCAAACTCTCCATTCAGGTCTCAAAAATGTCCCTCAGTATGATCAAACCTACCTGGTAATTCCTGTGTTCCCTTTTTACCCCCCAGAGGCATACCTCTTGGAGTATCCATCTTCTTACTCCAGTCTGGCTTCCACAAGAGTTGTTATCCCAGGTAACAACTTGATCCCATCCTGGGAATTCTCAATGAGCTCTTTATTCTGTTGGATTCTGTCTTCCATTTTCTCCTGTGTGCCTAGGGTGTGGTTTATCAAATGATAAGCCTTTCTCTACACAAGGCCCATCTGGTACTTTGGGGAGCCCCAAATGCCAGTTATCTTTAAGTCTGATCTCTTGGGTTTATCAGTTCTCTCAGAGAGAATCATTCAGTTCCTGATGGTAGTGGTGTATATCAGACTGTCACCACGGGCAGAGACATGGAAGAGCCTTGGGGAAAGGGGCAGGTTTACTCCTCAGCATGCGGACATTTACTGAATCATTCTGTTTTTAATAAAAAGCCTTACTTTCACCTTTAAATGCCTGGGATCTAAAAAGTAGCCCTCCCCAGTCTCCATGGATAAAGATTAAAAGCCATATTATCAGATCATAAAACTATCAAGATTATACAAGGGGTAAGTCCATTAAATTTTATAGTCAACAAATATTTATTGAGTGCCTAATTTGAACAAGGCATTGTGTTGTGCCTTGTGAATGCCTACTTCTTTACCAAATTCCTTGGAACTGGAACCCACTCTGAGGGAAAAAAGAGTCAAGTTTGGTACAAATCCCAGAAACTAACTAGTACTGAGACTCAAGGTTTTGAAACTCTCCACTCCAGGAAGGTCCAGGCTAAATGTGGAAAATGTTTCAAAAAGATAAAGGGAATTTCACAAATGCCAGCTTCATCAATAGAAACTAAAATGTTTTAGAAACATTCCTAAACTCTGAGATTCTTTCCAAGGGCAGCAACCATAACTTTCAATAATTTTGGTGGTAGTGGGAGGTAGGCTTCTGAAATACTATGTGAAGTTCTTGGGCCATATGATATTCTAGTTTGATCAAGCATGTCTGCTATGTGTAGCCCATTAGGAGATATTTTTTTTGTGTATGAGTTTGTATGGTACTGGAGATTGAACCTAGAGGCATTCTACCTCTGAGCTCCACCCCCAGCCCTATTTTTATCTTTTATTTTGAAACAGGGTCTCACGAAGTTGCTGAGGTCCTTGCTAAGTTGCTGAGGTTGGCCTTGAACCTGCGATCCTCCTGTCTCGGCCTCCCAGGTACTGGGATTAGAAGTGTGCACCACCATGCCCGGCTGATATTTTTTATGTTATTCAAACTGAGTGGAGTGCAATAGTCTTCATAATCCAGCAGTTCTCAAAGTGTAACCTGTGGGCCTCTGGGGGGTCCCTGTGGTCAAAACCACTCTTTATCATGATACAAAGACATCATTGGCCCTTTCTACTGCGTTGACATTAGCTCCAGTGGTATTTGTGAAATAGCATGATCCAAGACAGTGGCACGCAGCTGTACCAGCAGATACTGTCTTCTCATCACCAGGCTTTGCAGTGAAAAAAAAAAAGCAATTTTCACCTTAGAATATCTCTGATAAATGAGGCGAGGTGGCAAATGCTTGAGGAGAATCGCAGGTTCAAGACCAGCCTCAGCAACTTAGTGAGACTCTCAGCAACATAGCAAAACCCTGTTTCAAAACAAACAAACAAAGTTTAAAAAGGGTTGAGAGTATAGCTTGGAGGTAGACTGCCCCTGGGTTCAATCCCAAGTAACACACACACACACACACACACACACACACACACACAAAGAATATCTTTAATAAAACATAAAATAAGATTAATCTTATTATACCTGAAGTGTACTTAAAGTACAGCTTTAAAAAGTTTTGTGTGGCAAAATGAGAAATGTACATAAAACCCTTCTGCTGCATACCCAAGTCCAATGGTTGGCTTAGGGAGAAGTGCATGTTTAATTGCATGAGATAAAGCTAAATAACCATTTTTCATAATATGTGTATTTTTTTACTTGAAAGAATGACAGACAAATTATGGTTATTCATACTTGAGTATTTGTTAGACATTTTCTCAAAAACTAAAGAAGTGAGTCTGTCACTTCAAGAGAAACAACTGGCAGTATTTGTTGCCAATGATTTCTCAAGATTCAAGATTTCAAGTAAAAATGAGAACTTTAGAAAACTCCTACCCACTGCTGCGAGCTTAACAAGATCCCTGTAATCAAAGGCTTTGCTGCTGAGGTTGGTAGTGATGTTAGAAATTGTGATTTTTTTTAATATTAAAATAATAATAAAAATTAATAAAATATGTCAAATTTCAGAACAACAAAGCTCAGTAAGCCAGCATTTTCCCAATGACCAATGCATGTGCAAAAGATCCACTCAAAGCAAAAGGTAGGCAGAAGAATTTTAATTTGAAAAGCAACATTTAAGAAGTTACTATTTGGTAAGTTTAGGGTAGTATTGAAGAAAACTTTCCTCAATGATCTAAAAAAGCTATTAAAATACACCTCTATTTTCTACACATATATCTGTATTGAACTTTTCATCTACCTCAACCAAAGCAGCACATATGAACATAATGAAGAGTCAAGGAAAATCCAGCCTTCTGTCTAGTCAGACATGAAAGATAATGTAATGATGATAATACTCTTCTCACTATATATGTATGTATTGCAGTACTGGGGATCAAGCCCAGGGGGGCTCTACCACTGAGCTACATTCCCGGCCCTTTTTATTTTTTATTTTGAGGCAAAGTCTCACTAAATTGCCCAGGCTGGCCTTGAACTTGAAATCCTCCTGCTTTGACCTCCAGAGTCACTGGGATTACAGGCATGTCCACCACTCCTAGTTAATTTTTATAAAGTAAGTAGTGATTCTCTACTGAAGGTGGTATTGCCCACCCTCCCCTCCAGGGACCCTTGGCAATATCTGCAGACGTTTTCGGTTGTTGCAATGGGTGGAGGTGGGAGTGTTGTTGGCATTTAGTGAGTAGAGGCCAGGGACTCTACTGAACATCCTCCAGTGCACAAGACAGCCCCGCAGCAGAGTTATCCAGCTCAGATCATCAATAGTGCCGAAGCTGAGAAACCCTAGAATAAGCCATGGAAGAGAGAGAGAGGGAGAGCACAGCACAACCACCTTAGTGTGTACATCCAAAACACTGCGTTTTTACATCTGGATGCATATACATGAGCACAGGAGAGTAGGTTCATGCCATGAGAGCTGTTTTCTGATTTACCAGGGAGATCAGCCTGTCGTTTTTCTAAAGGAACATATAAGGCTAATGTTTTAGCTCTGATTTATCATTAAAACCAGCAGATTTTTTTTTGTTTTAGAAGTTCATCCTACCTCATGCTGAACATCTAAGTCATGCTCACATTGTCTATCTGCATCTGTATTTCTGAATTCAAAGCAAATGTGAGGCCAGTGATCCTGAATATGAAATGAATGAGTTAGCTCTCTGTGCTCTGGGATCTGACTCAAGGCAATATCCTATAGTCCCCCAATTATTCCTAAAGCGCACAACTGAAGGAATTAGCAAGGCATCATGTTTTTTAAAAATAGAATAATATTAACTGAAAATGGAACTGGCTAATATTTGTTGAACAAATTAATGATACCATCTTGGTAGAAAGGAATAATAAAAGTCCTGGCCTCTCACAGCAGGTGGTATCGTCCTGTCTGTCAACTGGTCCTACTTAGTGTTGTGGGTTGGATTGCATCTTCCCTCCTCCACGCCCACCTCCCCCAGTATGTTGAGCCCTAATCCATGACAACTGAGGATGTGACCTGATTTGGAAACCAGATCTTTGCAGATGTAAGCAAGATGAGGTCAGACTGGATCAGGGTGGCCCCTAAACCCAACCACTGGTGTATTTATACAGCCGGGGAGGTTTGGAGACACACTCCAGAGGGATGAAGGTCCCACGAAGATGGAAGCAGAGCCTGGAGTGACATAGGCACCAGGCAAGGAGTGCTAATGACTGCTGGAAACCACTAGAAGCTAGGAAGAGGCAAGGATGACTGTCCCCTAGAGCCTTCAGAGGGAGCATGGCCCTACTGACAACTGGGATTTGGACTTCTAGAATGGTGAGATGACCCATTCTGTTGTTCCAAGCCACTCAGTGTGTGGTACCTTGTTACAGCCACTGTAGGAAACGAATACACCTGCAGTCTATACCACAGCCTCTTCTTCAAACCTCCTGCAGATAGTTTCATGGCCTTGGACTGAGAGTGTGCAGTGATGGGAAAATCACTACCTAGTAGAATAGGCAGGCTCATTGCTGGGTGGCTCTAAAAGCTACAGAGTTTTCCCTTACAGAATAAGCAGACAGACTTTCTGCTTGGTGGCTTACGTTGTTTTATTTTTATTAACTGCCAGTCTAGAATTCTGTTGTCCATAACACATACCAAGATATACCTTGGCAAATAGCTTACTGAAAGTTCATCTCATCCAAAGGCAGAAAGTGAGATTCCCCCAAAGGTTAAGCCAGTGCCTGTGCACTCACCATCTTCAGAGCAGGTAGGTAGCACAAAGGTGTGAAGCTACCAGTGAGCCAGCACACAGGGGCCATGGACGCCTAAGAATGCCAGTGTTGCCTCTAGTCACTGAAATTCAGGGTTTAAAAAGTTCACAGATAGAATTAGACCTACAGGGTCCTCAGTCCTTACTCTGTTTGCACCTCATCTACACAAAAAAGAAAAGCAACTTTTGTGTGTGTGTGTGTGTGTGTGTGTGTGTGTGTGTTCATGTGTGTGGTACTGGGGATTGAACCCAGAGGTACTCTACCACTAAACTACATCCTCAGCCCTTTTTATTTTGAAATGGGGTCTAAGTTACCACATGCTGGCCTCAAATTCGAAAAGCAACTTCTTAAGCTTTACAACATTAGTAGCAGAGATGGGAATAGAATCCAGTTGGTTATGCACAAAACCTCCAGTGGTTTTCTGAGTCCCATGCAGAGGCCCTTCCCTGAGCACAGCACTGGAAAACCCATCATCTGCTCATTGTAGACGATCCCTTGTGAGGAGAGCTGTTAACAAGGTGCTTCATTAATGTTCACAAATTAGTTTATTCCCATGCCTTTGTGTGTCCTTTCATAGCAATTGAAATTCCATTTATAATAAATTCACTCAGTAATCACGTGGGCGATGCATACGTTTCAAAATGTTCAGCTGCAATTTGGATCTAATTAGTTGACACTTTGGGTACTGCCAAAAGTTTTTTTTTTTTTATTCAGGAGTGAATGTGGCTGTTTCAACAACAAATCCTTAAACACATCTGTAGAATAAAGCCAACTGACAAAAATATTTATGTTACAGTTTTCAGCTGTGACATAAGGGGACATTCAGTCTTATGTGCTTTGCATTTGTTGTAAGCGCTTTGGTCATCAGGATGCCCTGGGGGATGGGCTTTCCTCATTAGCATCTTGTCTTTCCTTCCTTTGTTGGTTCATATTTATAAGGTGCTTTAGTTGGAAAATTCAATAGTCTGGTGGGACAGTTTGTTGTATATCTCAGCATCTCATTGGAAGTAAAAATGAAAAGTGAAATGATGGGCACACTGGAAACCACTTTAAATGCTGAAGAACGTTGGCAACATGGCAGATGTTGGCTAAGTATGATGAAGGTGTTGAAAAGAAGATGGTGAAAAACGACAGCAGCCAACACTTACATGGCGCAGGTCTTCTCAGCAATTCTGTAAGGTGGACACCATCTTAAAGATGACATGGAGCCTTAGGGTTGCCAGGTTGCTTCCCAAGGTTTCAGAACTAATACATTGGGGACCAGGATTTAAAGGCAGTTAAACCTACCTTATAAACTCCATGATTTTAATCACTATGTTTCGGAGAGTACACATTTTGGAAGATAGCACCTGGTGTATGCAGTTAAAAATTCATATTTCTACTATGTACACTAGTGTGTACAGCCTAAATTTCTACAATGCTTGAGACACTGCTATGCTAACTTATGCAAGAGGCAAATTAGCTTTCCCAGGGTAAGAAAAATGACACAGAGGGAAAATCTGGCCCTATATGTAGTCACAGAGACAGTGGGTCTCAAGGGAATGTGCCCTTCTAGGTCAGTGTCCTCTCACAGAGGACAATAAAACCCCAAGTCAATTATCTTAGCAATTTAGGCACCTCCTCCCTCTTTGGTTTAAATCCATATTAGAGTGTAGGGCTGATTCTTTCCAAATAGCTATTTCAGTTGTTCTTTTTGACATGCTTGTAAAAGAATGTAGATCCATTTCTCAAAATCTGATTAATTTGAACCCTCCATCCCAGCCTTTCAGGATCTGAACCTCAGGATCAGAATCCAAGGCACAGTGTGTTGTGTAAACACTTCAGAGTCAGACTGTCTGGGTTCAATTGCCAGCATCATCTCTCACTGGCTGCGTGATCTTGGATAAGTATTACAATTTCTGTATGCTTCAGTTCCATTCTGCTAAAACAGAGATGATCCTTGCGACTCCTCAAAGAGTGGTTGATTAGATTAAATTAATTCACACATGTAGAGTATGTAGAATAGCACTCAACACACAGGAAGGACTCATTACTTGCCATTATTATCATCATCTCCTCCTCTTCCACC
>PVJS01009555.1:0-32391 GCA_004027185.1 Glis glis
GGCTTAATTTGTCCTTTATATAGTAGAGTTTCCAGGTGCCATGGGATATGTGCATTCCCAAAGACTA
Source organism: Glis glis (assembly GCA_004027185.1). Taxonomy (NCBI): domain Eukaryota; kingdom Metazoa; phylum Chordata; class Mammalia; order Rodentia; family Gliridae; genus Glis; species Glis glis. Next base: position 68 of record PVJS01009555.1, read on the forward strand.
AGGCAGAAGCAAATACAAGGGAACCAACTGTTTTCTATTAAGATGACATTAAGAAATTTGCAAAAAGTCTAGATTTGAAAAAAAATGCCACTATTTTCCCAGAAATATAGATATTTTTATTAAAATACATTAATGTCCAATGACTCTAATATTATTATTCTTAATGAATTAACATTTTTTAAATTTTTATTTTAAGCATTAAGTCATATAACCCACACAATCAATTTCAGGCTTTCAATAATGTTAAAGAATATACAGGTGTCTTCAGTCCAAGAAGTTTGTGAAATGATTTATATAAACAATGAGATTGTCTAAGGGACATCAGTCACAAGGGAGAGTTTCAATTGCCAGATACCTATCATAGTTCACTTCAGAAAAAGATGATTAGGCTCCACAAATATTATTTCCCTCTAAAAAGCAGTGAACTAATATGTAGAACAAACTGTTATTCAGAAGATGAACTTATTATAGGGGACATCCATGGGAAAATCATTATTTCATTGAGGCACTATTCAGGACTTTCAATCTTGTTATGTGTTTGCAATGTCTTAAAATTCCATGACGTTCAAAACTTTGTTAAAAGTTTTATATAGCCAAGTATCTGCGGGCTGCTATGATGAGAGATCAGGCTCGGAGGCCTGCTCAGCACCCGGGCACACATTTGCAGACAATGTGGGACATTCACCCTCCACTTTCAGTGGTGTGCTGATCTTAAGATAGAAGCTTGGAGGCAAGTGACGGGAACAAACCTGGCCATTCAGCAAACGAGTCAGAGCGGTACTCAAACTGGCTCTGAAAGGTGTGACTATCTCAATAACAAGACAGTGTCCGCTTTTGCTTTACTAGCTCGTGTTAACGCTCTGAAATGCTAATTTTATCATAGACCTTGGTCCATCTCATTCACTTCTGTATCCCCAGCATCTGGAAAGTTTTTGACTTGTGATAGCTGCTCAGCAAATATTTATCAAATGAAAACTATGCAGAAAGGGGCAAACAACCCTCTTCCTGTTAAATATATGTTTGCTGGGATGTCTTTATGCACAAGGCTTTTGTAATCACTCTTTGCTTATGATGCTCCAAAGCCCCATATGGAAAACTGAATTTACGTGTGCTATGAACATAGATGCCAGGCCCACCATCTCAATGTAAGCCCAATTAAACTTATTTTCTCCTCAAATTAATAACTCTAATATATGCATCTACACAATAACTTGGGGAATATTTTCCTATATTTTAGTGTATTCAATTCAGTTGTTCATGAGATCCTGTACATTCTGCCCCTTTAATATTGTTGATATCCAAGCCGGGCGTGGTGGCGCACGCTTGTAATCCCAGTACTTTGGGAGGCGGAGACCGGAGGATCCGGGTTCGCGGCCAGCCTCAGCTCTCGCTCTGTCTCTCTGTCTCTCTGTCTCTCTGTCTCTCTCTCCCTCTCTCTCTCTCTTCTTAGTGAGGCCCTTCGCAACTTCGTGAGACACGGTTTCAAAAATAAAGTATAAAAAATAGGGCCGGGGTCGTAGCGCGGAGGTAGAATGCCCCTGTGTTCAATCCCCCGGTACCGCAAAAAAAAAAAAATATTGTTGATATCCTTCCTCACATTGTTTTTCCACTTACTGCCTTCATTTACACTCCATTTCTTTCTTACTGATCTATATTTCATCTATCTTATGAAATCTTTTATTCCGTACTTCATCATACTGCTCTGAAAGATTTTCATATGTTGAAATTAAATTTTAAAATGCCCTGTGACCATGAGGTTCTAAGACATAAATGCGCATGCACACAAACACACACACACACACACACACACACATACACACACATGCACAGATGTGTATATATGTATATAGGCTGGATTGAGTTATGCAATTATTAGTAGTCCATAAATGACAAAGAGCATGAATATCTGTTTAATATATTTTTAAATATTTCTGTTTTGATATCCCCAAGGTTTTCACATCCCAGGGCAATGTACTACAGTAAACTTCATCAATCTGCCTTTGTTTCAGTAAAGCAGGAAAGGGCAGTGGTGAATGGGAAAGGAGGGTGCTGAAATTTCCTCACTTCTGAGTAGCAGGTGCCTCTCAGGCTGAGGACTTTGAGAAAGAATCTGTATGGAAGTAGAGAAGCTGAATCACGAGCCTATCCATGCCCACAGATCCCTAGAAGAGTCCTTGTGTCCCCTGTGTGGACACCAATTTGGAGTCCACTGTTCTAAATGACAAGTTGGTAAGACCACCACCACCAAGCCTGCTTATTTTCCGTGTTTCTCATGGCAACTTGTTGGGCTACTCTTGGATCCTGCTTGATCTGCCTCTTATCAATTTAATTTTTCTCATTATCTTCCATTTTCCCACAGTTACCCCATACTTTACCCATATCAACCTACTTGCCATATCTTTAATACCAGGAGTCTGCTGTACCCACTCCTGTCTGTGCTCCTTTCCACACTTGCCTAATCACAGCTATTTTATAGAATTAAAATAAGAATTACTAATACTAGATGGAAAGTGCCTTTTGTAGGTATTAAATAAGTGATGACAATTAGAATTTTCTTACACAGTTATTATGTAATGAAACAACAGTTTAAAAATCCTTCTTCAAGCTGGGCATTGTGGCACACACCTGTAATCCCAGTATTTGGGAGGCTAAGACAGGAGGATCGCAGGTTCAAGGACAGCCTCAGCAACTTAACAAGGTCCTCAGTAACCTAGACCCTGTTTCAGAACAAACAAAAGGCTGGGGATGTAGCTCAGAGCTGGAATGCCTAGGTTCAATCTCTGGTACCACAAGAAAAAATAAAATCCCTCTTCATCTTTCAAGAGAGTAAGTGACACAATCAACTCTATTCTCTTCTTCAAACATATTGAAAACCCAGAATGAGTTCAGTTGGTCCAGACTAAGAGATAACCAGAAAACTGGCCCAAGAATTTACTAATACAAATAAAATCAATTATCATCAGATAGTCAATTATCTGTTACAAACAGTACAAGTGAATAGGTCTGTGACCCCTAAAATCCCTACCAACTGGTGTACACACCCTGTATAATTCCCTCCCCTTAGCGTGGATGAAACTTGCCATTACAATTAGGCAGTTACTCTTGTGATTAGGTTATGTCATACAACTAAGCAAAGTGATTTTCCATATATAATTATAGTTCCTATTAATTGACTTTAAGTTAATCCAAAGGGAGATTAATCAAGTGAGCTCTTGAAAAGAGTGTCTAGAGGTCAGAAGCTCAAGGCAGCAGAGATACTATCCCACTGGCCTCCAAGAAGTAAACTGGCATGTTGAGGAGAGGGTCATGTCTCAGGCAATGTCAGACAGAGAAGACTTCATTCAGCCTTACACCCACAAGAAACTGAAATCCGCCAACAACCAGTGAACTTGAAATGGGAAGCTGAGGCTCAGATGAAACCATGAGTCTGGCGCGCACCTTGACCATGACTTTGTAAGACCCTGAGAAGATGGGTCCCAACTGAATTCCTGACCCATAGAAACTAAAAGATAATAAAGGCATGCTGTTTTAAGCCCCTAAGTATTTGGTAACTTGTTTCGCCAGAACAGAAAATGAATTGAAACCACCACCAAATTTCTCAGTTTTGCACTGCTGGCTTTATCACATATGTATGACAAAACATTTGAAAAAAAATCACAAAACATTATCTCTTATACTTTCTAGAATGTCAATCTTATTTTATTCATTCTAATAACTAACTTATTTATATCTCTATTACATATACATATATAAGAATTTGTAAACTATAAGTTGCCATTTAGTAAAATATTTCTAAACTATTCTTAAAGTTCAGAATTATTTTAATTTGAAAGACAAAGCTTTAGCTCACAAAATCTACCATCATTTTCTTTGAATTAACATCCTATAAACTATAAACACCGGAGGAACTGATCTAAGGGAAGGGGAAGGGGAAGAATGAAGTTCATTAATGGAATTTCTACCATCAACCATATTTACATATGAGAATATACCAATGTCGATCTTAGTACTCTGTGTTGGGGGGAGACGGACGGGGGGTACCAAGAGCTGCGTGCATGTATGTTAATGTCAATTTGATTTCCATTGTGATGTGAGACTATAATGCACCAATAAAAGCACCTTAAAAAAAAGAATTATTGCATGTTACTTACATAATTATCCAATTCCTCTTTGGATAGAAAAGAAAAGAACCTATTTAGTAGTTAGGATATTTAATAGTTAGAAAGTGCCATACTTATCATATTTATTTCCTCTTCCAATCTCTCTCTTCCTCTCTCTCTCTCTTTCTTTTAGTACTGGGATTGAACCCAGGGACATTCTACCTCCAAGCTACATCCCCAGCCCTTTTTATTTATTTTTTATTTTTTAAATTTTGAAACAGGGTCTTTACTAAGTTTCTGAGAGTCTCCCTAAGTTGCTGAAGCTGGTCTTGAACCTGTGATCCTCCTGTCTCATCCTCCCAAGTACTGGGATTACAGATGTACACCACTGAACCAAGCCCAATCTCTTTAAAAATACTTTAAAGATTTATTTAGAGCCTAAAAAGGAGGGTAACACTTGGATGTCTTTCTGTATACATGCCATCTAAAGGGTAAATGTGCAAGTGAGTGTGTGCATGTGTATGTGTACATGTGTGTGAACATGCACGTGTGTGTTTATTCTGGTTTTATTCCAGACGAGATATATAAGAGTACCTTAAATACAAAAAACAGAAGGGAAACAGCTGGTTTATTGTACTTAACTGATCTAGAATAAAGTGGAAAGATTAATGTGATTAAACAAGTCAACTAGTGGAACTAACCCAATCTATACAGAGAAACACTGTCACAAGTGTCATCTTTTATTTTAAAGGACAAAACAGATGATTCAATTTTCTGGGAACATTGTGTTTTATTCTGAAAGGCTTCCAGATTCTGCAAGCATTTCACATATGCCACACACATCCCCTTTCTATGGCTTTATGAATTGCCCGAAACATTTCTTTTTATTAGTAGGTCTAAATGAAGAAAGATTTTTAATCTGGGAGTACTATAGTGGAAATAATATTGAGTTAAGCTTATTCAGAGGAATACCCCTTATCAGCCTGCTATAGGGAAATATATAAATATCTGCCAGGGTCTTCATGATTGTATGTTTTACTTTGGCTGCTGGTACCTGATCTTATGTAGATTGTTTATCTTTATATATCTTTCTATATGCATATACTATCATGCCAACTTATAACATTATCACATCTTAATACATTTATGCAATTCTGTTGATCTGAGAGCATGTTAGGTTCCAGTTGAAAAAACAATACCCCTAGTCACAAAAACATGTCTATATTTAATTATTGTTCAGTATCATTTCAAAAAAGAGTAAAAACTTGTGAGTTAGCCATGCAAGAGAGGACCCCACACACAAATTTAAATGCACCAAGAGCTGTGTGCATTTGTCTGACAATCTATACCTTAATATGATGTAAAATTACAATGCACCAAATAAAAAAAAGGATGCATAAAGTAAGAAAATAAGCATTTTAGCATAAATTCAGGAGAGCTAGAAAAGGGCCTGAATCTAGAAAAAAAAATTATTATAAGAACTGCTAAGAAACAGGTGGAAACAGAATGCAGGCTGTGTACAAGATAGCCAAAGAAGTAAGGATCAGCCTCTAGAGATTCAAGACTTTGGTGAGAAGATACTATTAGCCTCAGTTTTCTTCATTGCCACCTCTGTCATTCACCCAAAGAGGTTCCAATCAGTTGGGATCTCATGTTATGTCTTTGGGGATAAAATGTAGGGAAAGGATCCAGGACTGGAAGTGAAGAATCCAAGATCCTAACTTTTACTGTCCTAATGACTGTGATACTGCACATAGCCCCTGCTATTTTTCTCCCTCTGAGGGTTTTTTCTTTTCCTTGATAATATGAGAATATTTAGCCTTTTACTATATGCATGCATGTTTCGTATGTGTACATTTATGTATGCATTCATTTCCAAATAAGGGTGCTCTGAAAATTCAAAAGATTGGGTAGGATTATGTAACACATTCTTAAAATATTAAAATGCACTCATTAAAGCATCAAGTAAAACAGTTGTTAGCCTGTCTCACTAATAACTGCCGGCTTAGATCCAGTTCTACAAGAGGAAAAGGAAGCCATAAATTTGACCCTAACTTACCACACATTTTAATTGCACAGTACTCCCAAGGGGTGTCAGGGTCAAGAGTATAGCACCAAGGCCTCGGCTTGCCATCAGGATTGCGGCAATAATTATCATCAAAGCCCTTGTCGGGATATCTGCAAACCACACCAAGAAAAGTGTCACGTAAATCTGCCTAGAAATCCCCCCCCAGCCCTCAGCTCACAAAGTAACTTTGCACTTAGCATGGTGGATAATACTAGCTAAGGAAAGAGCAGTTTTTCTATCGTTTGGCTTACAAAGACTGCTGATCATAAACTACTGAATCCACAAACTTACATATTCCACTGAACATAGAGTATCATCCTCTTGGTAGCTGTCCAGTTAACATCCCAACTAAAGCTCTTTCTCATAGAGCCCAATTAAGGACAGATTCCAAAAACATGACCTCGTGTAGAATGTTCATTAAGAAAACAGGTCCTCTTCTAGGACAGGCTCAAAGTTCAAACTGAAAGTTTGCTTTCAATAGTTCTGTTACTAATGATAGCTCAATTTTGGAAATAGTGCCTTTCTAGGTCATGCCCTCACCTCCACCAGAGCAAGAGACAAACTCCATCACACCACTTTCTCTACATCCCACCTCCCTTTAAATTAACAGAGTCCTGAATCGGTGACTTGATTTTAATTGCTACCATATCCCTCCTGCTCCCACTTAAAAGACAGGCAGGTAGACTTAGCTGCAAAAATAAACTAGAGTTTTAATTCCATTTAAAAGAACAACAACAAGCAAAAACTAACAACAACAAAAAATAGAGAAAAAAACACCTTGAAACATAGGAAGGTAGGGATGAGTTTTCCTTTGTAGTATTTGTATTTTTATTCTTTATAAATTCCTAATTAAGGAACTGTTTTTTTCTTTTATCAGTTTAAAACTTTTATGTGAAATGAATGAACAACAAAAAACTAACTATGTCTTTTCTGTTCTTGTTATTGTTGTTGTTGTTGTTAGCTATTTAAACTCAAAAATTAAATTTCTCCTGGGAAAAAAGGTAGGCTTAGTTGCCTGACTCCTCCAAGGTAGCTGACTCTATTGGCAACTTCAAAATACATCAGGATAAAGCATCCAAGGAATTGTTTGCACCACCTCCATCCCCTTTCTCTAGGAAGGGCTTATGTCAAGGTATCACACATGTGACCAGTAGTACCTGTGTCTCTGAATATGCTGCTCTAGAAGGAGATTTTCTTGCATTTAGCAATAATAATTTCTCCTCCCACAGGTCAGAGCTGTCAAAGTAGTTTTTACTGAATTTGGCATTGTCTTTTTTTGTTGCTGGCTATGGAAGAGAAAGTCTTTATGCACTTTCTGTGTACTCTATACTTCCACTAACGGTCTTGTGTCAAGAACTTCCTGATTTTAGGGATTGAACCTAGTCAGCCAAGACCAATGGAAAGTGTAGCCAGCATTCTCGTATACCTCATCATAAAACCCTTTGTCCCAGGACTACCTCTTCTAAACATAAGGGTTCCAGCCACATTGTCAGAAGAAGCCTGAATACTCAAGGGAGTTCAAAATTGTGCTTTTCTGTCCTATCAGTAAAGCATCATATAAAGAGAAATTTCTGTTTGTAATGGAGCAAATAGCAATAATTTGGACAGAGACTCACTGTGAGCAAGATTCAGTGGTATTTTACCTTTCAGGCAAGAATTTGTGCCGGTGTGGTGTCTGATGATCCCAGCGCTGACAAATCTTTCCTGATTCCGTATGATCCATGGGACCTCGATAGCTTTCCCCATTGCAGGTCATGCATTCAACTAGTAAAATTAAAGCATGGCATGTTAATTGTTTTTGACAGTAAAATCAAGAACACCACTGTCCCATTGAAGGAACAGTAAATCAATTGGTTAGGAAACACATTTCTAGACACCCCAACAAACCATCCGAACTTCAAATTGGTGCCTAATGTCCATAAGTAGTGGAATGACATACATTCTATGAAACTCATTATATAGTTTAAGTGAGATTTGTGTAATTAGTATTGTATAGATTTACCACAGGGTCAGGATGTTGTCTAATTTTTCAATAACTGTCCTAAAAGTACATAGAAACTGGAAATATAAGATTGACCTTTGGAGATTTTTCCATTATTGATCAAAATGCAAAGATCTCAGTGTCTATATTTTAAGCACAATAGTATTTCTGTCTCAGCTTGCCCTACAAACACATACACATTAATTCCACAACTTAAATTGAATACATGGTGTATTCCTATGGTTAATGCTGTAATCAGGAACCAAAATATTTATGAGAACAGCTTTGGATGGAAATCTAGCACTTCAAAGAACACAGGTGTCTTCTTCTTTGAATCACAGCTCCTTTCTGTTAGTGAACATCCATATTGTGTAGGCTGGGCAGGCTTACATTCTTATCTAGCTTGGGCTAGAAAGTGACCTGCTATTGAACTCCTTGTACCCATTCTTTTTAAAATGTATAAGCTGATCTAGTTATACAGGACCTTACTGATGATTCTGTGAGGTTAATTAATTGTTCTCTTCTGGCTGGTCTCTTATGTCACACTGGAAACTCTGAATCACATCAACTAGCTGAAAATGAGACTTCTCAAACAGGAGGTTGATTTGTAGCCCAGCAAGCATCCTGTGAAATAAATCATTGCTTGGCTCTCATACGAATCCGGCAAGTTTCCCCAAACACATCATTTGTATCTTGTGATTACTGATCATATAACTTTAGCTGAAGTGGAAAGATACCAATGTTTAGTTTTATCCATTGGAATCTAGCCTAATGGATATTGGTAGTAATTTGGTACATAATATTAGAATCATCACTTTTTAGCCTTTTATTTTTATAATGTAACAGGACATTATTAACTTGCTGAAACATTTGACCCACCTACTGGCTTGATCTACCTACTTCCTTTTGTGTAGATTAATTCATGAACTAAGACAAGAGACCGATTCAACTTTCCCTCATTTGATACTGAGATTCCCAAGAATACGATCAATAAGCACCTGACCCATGAATGAGAGGGTTCCAAGAGCATATCAATAACGGTGCTCAGGTTAGCCAAGGTCACTCCCACATTGAAATGCTCAACGTAGGTCATGCATCATCACATTTCAGCTTTCCATTTGAATGAGGTGCAGATTTATTTAGTTCTCTTTTTTTAAAAGAATGCAAGATTCGATATCTTCAATGGAAAGGATGCAGAATTTATCATTGTTGTTTGCTGCTTTGTACTGAATGGAAAAGTAGAATAGAAGCTACGGTCACTCATAAAAGATAAGCATCCAAATGAACAGCTTCTACTCTTTACTAATACTCAGGAATCAGAATACATACATATTTCCTTCAGCAAATGAAGTATGCAATAGTATATCTCCTTCTAATGAGCATGAGTAAAATTATTTTCTAGGAAGTAGTACTATGGGTATTATAAAACCTTCTTCTTGGACTTATAGATTTTCTATTAGTTTTAAAGAAAAATAGCTACACAAATGAAATAGATGACTCTATAAGATGATTATTTTTCCAGAATGAGTGTGGTGGGTCAATGCTTCTCCAAATATTAATGTGCATAAAAATCACCATCATATTTTGTTAGAAGGCAAACTCTGATCGGTGGGTCTGGGTTGGGGAACTCATGACAAGCCGCCAGGGGATGCGATGCTGCTGGTGGTTGCATTTGAGCTCATTTTGAGCAGCAAGTTTGTAGAGTGTTATCTGTTCTCAAGTTCAAAGTGTTTGGTGTTAATGGCTCTTTATAAGAGATTGGATTTTACTTGGACCTTGAAAGATAGATGAGAGTTAAATAAGCTATAAAGTAAAAATTACAACAAAATGCTACAGAAATATGAACTCGTATGTTATGTTTGTAATAAAATGAAGACAGAGTTATGGCTGTGGTTGTCGGCCTAATGAGATAAAAATAAGTAAAAATAAGGTAGCAAAAATAATATTAGATCTTAGAATGCAATGAAAGTTGTTGGAGTGGGAATTAAATGTGTCCTGTAATAGAAATGAAATGCCAAAATATCATTACTATATCTTTTTCTATATTTTTTTATTATTCTATACTGTTACAGTGAAGAAAACAAGGCTCACACAAATTTTTAGAGACTTACCTAAAAAAGAAAGTGTCAACCCTGTACCTGGAACATAGGTCTTCTGACCCATAGACTAGAGTTCTTTCCATTACCCCAAATCACCTTTTTGTCCTACATCCTTTGCTTCATCTTACAAATTGGAACTGGATATACATTAAGATAGACTGATAATTTTAGGAAGTTGCTATCCTTTCCTGTTTAAAAATTGTCCCCATTGCCCTCTACCTTCTTTACAAAAGTCGGTTACCCTCCTGTCGAATTCTTATTGTTTGGGGGATGGAGAAAAGGGAGTCATGGAAAGCGACTAGAATGGCCATCTTATGCAAGCAGGTAAATGACTGAAAAGTTTGTTGTTTTGCTATTGAATCAAACTATCAGGTCAGTCATAAAAATTACCTCAAGAAGGCAAAACTTTGAACTCACTTTTCAAACTTCTGGAATTCTAATAATCTTATACATTTTTCCAGCTCAAAGTCAAGCAGTATAGGTGGGAACCAAGTTCACCTACTCAAGAAAACAGGAAAGAGTGTGAACTATGTAAGAGTGTAAGTGGGTGAGGACTGCCCCTTTGGCCCTCTGTCATTACCAGTGCATTATTTAACCATTCCAGAAAGTACTCTTTAAAACACAAAAACAAAAGCAAAACACTGTCCTACATCACATAGACTAATTAATAGTTTCTATTCACAAGCGCAATATGCTTAGGTTTGGCCTAAATGATAGCAGAAAACTATAAAATCTACACATACAATATAATATACGTAGGATCAATTTAACGTCTTTATCATATTAACCAACTAAAATAAAAAATTAAATAAAAAATTGTATACTGCTTTTCTCAATCATAAAACCACATATATTGTGAGTTTACAGACTAAAACAATTACTTGAAGTATCTTAATCTATTTTCAGTCAGTATTTATTTTATTTCAGTAAATGTAATCTTTCAGAAAAATCCATATATGCAATTACTTCAGCAAAACTGAATGATTAAATTATGAATAGTCTCACAAATCCACATTTATAAAAAATAGTTTTATTTAAATCTTTGTTTTTAAAAGTCTTTCTCCACATAGAGTATGGATTACACACATAAAGTTATGACAGCATTATTTGGGATTTTAAGATATTTTAAAATAATGATTATGACTTAATTAAAATGTATTTAATTGAATATTTCACAATGATTAAAAATGACATCTGTTCCAATGACTAATGATTATTTTAAATCCCAAACAAATACTAAAGCAAGAAATTGGATTTTACATGCCTCAACTTTCTATAACTTTTTAATTAAGCATTAATTGGTAGTATTTTCTTTACATAATTATGCAAGGTTATCTATTTAAGTTGACAGATAAAATTGTACATATTTTGTCATGTACAATACGATGCTTTAAAGTGTATATACATTATACATTGTAGATTGATTAAATGTAGCTAATTAACATATATTTTAGTTCACATAGTTATCATTTATGTTCTGAGAACACTTAACATCCAGTCTCTTCACATTTTCAAGAATACAATAGTTATTAACTATAGTCACCAAATTGTACAATAGATCTCTCGAATTTATTCCATCTAGCTCACTGAAATATTCTAAATGTGATAAAAGATTAGTCATTTTCTTTTAGAATGATTAATGTATTTCAAAGTTTTAAATTATAAGAAAACAATATTAATCATTGGATATCAGATATAATTATTTTATAACCCAAAACTTTAGACAAACTTCGGACAATCATTCAGTCAAGAGTTTAATATAATTATAAAATTTCTAAATATATATATTGTTTTATATATCTTTTAAAAAAGAAAAGTCTAAGGTCTGGCCACAGCTATCTTTCTTGTATAATTTTAAATATACAAAATGATTTGATAATTACAACCTCATTCTTATTGATGCATTCTTTAAAACCTGCCATGTAATAAATTAATATCTGTAGAAATGGTCCACCCATTATGCTATTTAAGCATTCTGGATTTTGAGATTTCTTCATCATATATGTAATTTGGTAAACATTCATATCATATCTACATTATTTTTATTTTGTATTATCCATTTTATAAATAGCTCTTTTTCTCTACTAATGTATTGACAATGATGCTTATTTTGGATATTCTTCATTAAAATCCTGTTAAAACATTGCTCAATTAAATTGAATTTAAAATATCATCATTCAATTCACAATCCCTGAAATATGTTTAGCCTTCACGGCAGGTGTGGATTCATTTCCCCCAAAGGAGGGCTATTCTGCAATTGTCAGACCTCTAATTGTTTCCAGAAAGAGCATATCTGCAACCTTTAGTGCCATGGTGACTAAAGGCCTCATGTACCCTTAATACTAATGAGCAATTATTAAAGGATATTAGAAAGTTACATTCTAATGAGGATAACTGAAAATATAAGTTTTAAGATTACTTCTTTTGTAGCACTTTTTTATTCTATATCACCTATGAATCTATTTTGATACAGATTCTTTGTATAAACCAGGGGTGAAAATCACATTACCACAAGGACTAGGCAGGTAATATAAGTGTTCAACTGCATAAAGTTTAATCAAATTACCTGCCTTTGAAAACACTCTGCAGGTCAAATGAAACCCATAAATAATACTCTTCCTCACCAATGACCTTCAATCTCAGAAAACTGTGATAGTGGAGATTACCCTAAAAGTAGTTTTTTTCTTTCTCATGTAAATTTAAGACAAATATTAATTACAAACTTATTCATACAAAACAGACTTGTGCATAATGTTATCACAGATAAGTTTATTTTTTAAAAGAAAAGAAAACAATGAAGAAGTTATAGGGAACAGATATGACATGGAATGAAAAGTAAGAATTTACAAACAGAAATGGAACTGGCTGCAGCACATGAAGTCAAGGATTTTAAATTAACTAACAACAAAAAACACATTCACCTCCTTGGTGACAATTAGCTAACAATGACCTTTACTTGTCATGTGATAATTATCAACCTAATATTAAAAGGATACTCATGGAGGATATATTTAAAAAATATTTGTTTAATAAACAAGTAAGTTATCTTACTCTAAAAATTGGACAGCACTCCAGCAGCCCCTTCCCTCCCCAGGTACTTCGAAATCCTAATAAATTTGTAAAATAACTTAATCCAGGTCTCATTTGGATTTGGGGGATTTTAGAATTTTCGACAGAATTGAAAAACCCAGCTATATTTAGTAACCAAATAACTAAGAAAAATGACACCACATACAATGCTGAGGTGGTTACTCTTCCATCTGTCAGGCATTCGGGTTCTACTGCAAATGTAAAGACAGTGCCCTTTTCTGCTCTGAGAACACACAAGAACCTAGTCATGATTTAGGGTGCCCACCTTCAGGGCAGTGTGGATCCTCTGCTTTGGTCTCTTGACATGCTACTCTGAAAGGCACTTGGTTCCAGTCTATGTGTCAAATTGGGTTCAAGTGTCATTTTCACCAAAACTTACATGGGGGTTTTGAACTTCCAGTGACCCCTGCCATATTCTCTTCTAGATCCACAAACTTTGGCCATACAGCATCAGAATAGTTTTGACCCAATTTCCACAAAAGCAGATGCTGGATAAATAGAATTTACATTACTGATAAAGAGCTAATTTCATTCAGCTCCTTTCGGGTGCTCTATGGGAGGAGACTTGAGGTAGGAGAGCTTAAGACAGTAGGTAACTGAGCCCACTCTTCCTCTCCCTTGAGAGCTGTCTCAGGCTGACATTGAAATTCAAACTAATAACTTGCTCCGTTTTGCATTATTCTGGTGACTGTCAGATAGTCTGTAAAACATTGTATAAGAATGCTCAAATAATGATCTATGGTTGCATGTGAATGAACAACGTGTTTATTGTCATCGATTCGAGTCTGTTAGCCTTTAAGGTGAGTTACAGTTCTACACACAGGGGAAGAGAGCGCCCCACGCGGCATTCAGGTTCATTTACCTTCTGAACACTGAGGAATGTCACAGACTTCGTAGCGTACCTCTGGGTTGCTTGTGAAACACCACGGTCCCCCTTCTTCCCCTCGAGGATTTCGACAGTAGTTTTCCTGTAGGTCTTTACCCCGATAGCTCGAAGGCAAAAAGCTAGTTTTAAAATGATAATCATTACAGTATAAGAGCATGCAACTTTATTTTTGGCCCCTATATTTTACTAATTAGAAGGTAGCTTTTCCTGAAAGCAGAGAAACCCTTGTAGTCTATCTCATACACTTTAATGTATCTTAAATTCTGCTATTTTCATGCATGCTGAAAATACTTGAATTTTACTAAAGTTCACTTCACTGAACTTCGATATTCAACATCAAGGGAAGAATTATTGGCTTCTGGATTTTTTCCCAAATATTCTAGAATTTAATTGGTGCAGTATAAAGCACAATTTCAGTGCTCTACTCAAAGGTGGCAAGTGCTTGAGCAAGGCCAGTTGGAAGAGAACTGAGAAATCTCTGCAGCCAGCTTTGAGACTTCACGGTTACTGTATATCCAAGGTCATACCTGTTTGTTTACTGCTTTTGTTTATGAAGAATTTCCCCCCTTCTGCACAATTAAGAAACAAATTGATGTAATAACATGAACAAAGAATCCAAAATCAAATTAAATCTGGTCTCCAATTTCAGTTCTTTCTCTTACTAACTGTGAGACCCCCAACAACTAATTGAACTACTCCTAGCCTCTTAACTTACACACACACACACACACACACACACACACACACACACACATGGTATAGCCATAACTTGGAACATCTTATACCTTGTATGGTTGTTTTGAGAGGTTCACAAAGATGATAGAGTAATTGGCAGCTAACAAATGCTATCTATAATTAAGCACGCTCCACTCTGCAATCTCTACTATGTCATAATATGGAACAATTGCTTAGTCTCTCCCAAAATTTTGATAATATTGACTATGACTTGGCCTTGATGCTCCCAGATATAGTTCATAATAGTATACCATTGGGTGCTGAAACTTCAGTACATAACCTTCACCTTATATTTTTAGCACCTTTTAGTGATAGCTTTGTTACCAGCATAAGGAACTCCGACACATCAGAAAAGTTCAAAGCCTTTTTATTCTTTTTGTATTGAACTATGGTATTGGACTGAACAATGCTACATTTGTCTGCTAGACTGTACAGAAAAATCTTAAAAAATGAATATACATCTTAGGTAATATCAGAATTTTGGAAATCAAGTTACATTTTCAATATTCCATTGGGTTTTTGCTAAGAAACTTTATTTCCACTTTTACTGATCTCAGAGTTATATATGTACTTAAAGTCCAAGGATTTTAGTCTCAGTAAATATGATTAAAATGTATTTCCTACCCAATGAAATATCTAATTAGAAATAGATATGCTAATTATCCTGAGCTGGTCACTAACCAATATATGTATAAATCAAAACATCCTGCTCAGCTGGGCATGGTGGCTCATGCTTATAGTCCCAGTACTTGGGAGGCTGAGACAGGAGGACCACAGGTTCACGGCCAGCCTCAGCAACTAGTGAGGCTCTCTGCAACTTAATGAGACCCTGTTTCAAAATAAAAGAATAAAGTAGGGCTGGGGATGTAGCTCAGAGGTAGAATGCCCCTGGGTTCAATCCCCAGTACCACACACACACAAAAAAAAATCATGTTCTTCCTCATAAATATGTATACATGTTATGTGTCAATCAAAAAAGAAAAGAAAGACAAAGACAAAATTTTAAAAAAATTATGTTGCAACACAGAATGAATACTAGCATGCATCAGGTACCAAGAAACATTTTGCAACAAAATTCTTTCATTTGAACATACACCAGAGTTAAGTCCTCAGAAAATACAAATTAGTGGTCAAAAAGAAATAGTCTATTCTAAGACACATAACTAAGTAAACCTTTTCAAGCCGCCAAATTAAATATAAGCACATGCAACACCAAAGTGTCTCTAGGTAAAGAGATTATATCTTTACTTCACTAACATTTTAAATATGGGGAAATAAAACTAAAACATTAGGTCATATGACTGACAAACATTAGAATATTATTAAAGGTCATCATAATTTCAAAGTTCCTAACCGTCAGTCAGCAGTTTTCAAAACAAAAGGAGTCATTTGCTTTTTGTCATAGTTTTAGCCCCATTATTTTAGAATATTTTAGTATATCTGCTGTTGTTTGTGACATTGCCTGAAATTTATGTTCTTTCATTTTTGTCACTTCTCCAAATTTTCATAGTAAATTTATATAAAAATACTTGTTCTTCTGACAGAATCATAACTGACTTTTGCTTTATATATTTTCATGAAATAATGCACTAGCTAAATTTATTTAAGAAAATTTGGCTGAAACTCTATATTATAAAAAAAGTAGAGTGGTAAGAACAAGTTATTGTTTATCACAAAACCTACATTGTTGTCTCACACCTATCACATGACTAGTGTATGACATAAGTCCTTAGACAATTTATTTACTGAGTTTCAATTTCTTCACTTAACAGAAAAATGGAATGAACAAGACTATCATAGGTTGCATTTTTCTGTGTTACTTTTTGTGTTTAGTTTACCTAAGAAACTATCTAGTGGTTTTAGCACATGTTCAATACACACATATTCAATATCTATACTTTTAGAGAAGATTTTTCTTCCAAAGAGAGAGAAATACACACACTTATATACACATATACCTTCCTAGTAGATTTTTAAAGCCACATAGAAGCTTTGAAAAGTAGTGAATACATCAATCAAAATTTAGTAGGAAAAACATAGGTAGGAAGGAAGAGTGAAAAAGTAGAAATTAAAATGAGAAATTACCAAAGGATGAATAAAATTTTCCCACTGAAATTAATAAAATGAAAAATGAAGAGAAAAAAATGGGTTTCCTTCCACAATTATGAATCAATCCACATCAAATTGCTCTTTAGGACTCAGAGGTTAAAGAACGGTCTGGGTCATCTCTTTTCTTCATTCTCTAGTGACTCTGACCTGTTACCCAAATTAACTGGTTTTCCTTGTGTTCCAAGGCAGTTAGCCTGACTTTATTAAGCATCCTGTGCTTGACCAAGGGAGGAAGCCTGACTCTGTTCTTTTCACGTACAGGTGTTCAGTCGACAAATGTTCATAAGAACCTGTCGCACACAAGGCCTGTGACTGTCTGTAAGCTCTGCAATAAGCTTTTATTCACACACATATTATTTTTAGTTCTCTGTCCTTGCTTTTGGTAAGGCTTTAAGAGAGATAAATGAAGAAACATTTAAAATTGGGCTATATCCAAATATACTTTGAAATATAAACTGGGTCTTCTGGGTGCTAGCCTTTCTTTTCTTTTAATATAAACTGTGTTCCTAGGGAACTTGATCTATTCCATCATCTACTTCATTAATGAATACTGGGTGGCTATTGAAGGGTATAGATGTAGATATCAAGTCACCTGATTTTGTGGTTAAGCTTCTATACTAATTTCATCATCTATCATCATCTTTTCATTAAGCCACTTATAAAATATTCCAATTTAGGGGGGTCAACAATAAATCACTCCTTCAGAGAGAAACATAGTTCTTTTTCCATTTCCATAAAATTGATCTTTAGTTAACACTTAGATTAAAAGTGGTAAGCTATCATGTAGATATTCCAATGAGCTGCTAATTGGTCAAAACTAAGTGTTGCTCCCATTGAATACAAAAAAAGGATTTGATTAATAGTACAAGATCCTCTCAGCCATAAACCTCTATATCACAAGGAAATGTTCATTGGTAAAATAGCTGATTGGACTGGAAGCCAGTTCCCAGGGAGATCTATTTCGCATTTGCTCCTCTAGCAGAGAATCACAATCATAGAGAATTTGGGTTGAAATAAGACCTCTACTAGGTCAGTACAATGTACTCTCCTGGACTAAAGTAGGATTGATTTCAAATGCTATTCCTTTGTTTGTGAAAACTTAGATCTACCTATTTAAATAAAATGTTTTTCTTCCCTATGCAGATCCTTAAGAAGGGACAAAACCAATTATATTGTTCATTTTATAATACAAGGATAATACCATGTTTCAGAGGTGTTCCTATATAATTGTTAGTAACTAATTTGGGAATATTGTTGTTTTCTATTATTGAAATACTGTTGAGATGATCAACTTGAACCCTTAACTAGGTGGTGTTAATTAGGCCAAGATCATAGGTTTGAGTCCAGTATGGAACAACTAACTCTTTCTTTATATGTGGACCAATTAACTCATCCTGCTTACTAAAGCAAAATCAATCATCTTGCAAAATTATGCTTAAAAAAAGTGGAATGAAATTAAAAGTACATTTATCAAGGCAAAGCCATCACTACTATTACAAAAATGAGTCACAACATGTGTCCTACTGATAAGCCAAGTGTCTCATGCCTTAGGGCTGTTACAAGCAGAAGTTACAGAGTGATACTGGCTGGGCTTATATTCCAGCCATACCACTTACTAGTTGTTTGTGACCTTGAAACTTACCAAGGTTCTTGGTGCTGAAGCTTCACCATGTATGTAAAATAGAACTAAAACTACCCACTGTGTTGTTCTCATGAGAGTTGCTTGAGATAAACCAATAAACTGCTCAGCAAGATACTTGGCACACAGTAAACTAAATCTAACAAGGGGAGAGCTGTTTTTTTGTTTGTTTGTTTGTTTGTTTGTTTGTTTTTGTTTTTGCAGTACCGGGGATTGAACGCAGGGGCGTTCTACCTCCGCGCTACACCCCCAGCCCTATTTTTTTATACTTTATTTTGAAACCGAGTCTCACGAAGTTGCAGAGGGCCTCACTAGGTAGAGAGAGAGAGAGAGAGAGAGAGAGAGAGAGAGACAGGGAGAGAGAGAGAGAGAGAGAGAGAGCGAGAGCTGAGGCTGGCCGCGAACTCGGATCCTCCGGTCTCCACCTCCCAAGGTACTGGGATTACAAGTGTGTGCCACCACGCCTGGCCTGGGAGAACTGTTTTAAAATGACTTTATTTCCTGTTAAAATTATCTGTGTAATAACTCTAGAAACTGCAGCTATATTTAGTTCTCTAGTAGGTATTAGGTATATATGTTTTTCCTCCATGGTGATTAAAACTCTCAATCTAATGAGCCTATGAATATTATGTTTACTGGTCTTGAAACAGTATTCATCTGTTATTAAAAATTACTTCAGTGTAGACATTTAATTTCCAAGGAATGAGTTCTCTCTAGTCTTTAGGAGACAGGGGAGGTGGGAAAGCTGGACAGTCTGGAGCGTGAGCTTCTACAAGTGGTTTGCAACTTTGGCTACATTTTGGAATCATCTGGAGAGCTTAAAGAAACACTGGTACCTCCCCCCTCCCCACCCCGGGTTCTCATTGAATTAGTTTGTGTTTTCCTTGGTGCTGGGATTCTTCCAGGGCTATAGTAGGTGATTTCAATGTGAAGGCAAATTTGGGATCCACCAAGGTTAAAGAACATCCAGCCTCTCTAAGGTCAGAGTCTGATCCATCTCTGATTCATCACAGTCAACCTCTTTAGCTGCATAGTGCATTTTCAAAGGCACGGACAAGAAGAAAAATATTTTTTTCTCTTAAATCAAGTTTTCATTATTTGCTCACAAACACCAAGGCATTAAGGTAAGAAAATACTAGGCCAAATTTTAATGATAAATTTGTCATGAATTTACATAAGCCTTGACCTCATACAATTCAGCAAAGTTGACTAGGATGTCACAGAATGGTAGGATCATTCTGAAGGACTAAGGCGAGACTATTAACACCCGAGAGAGAGAGAGGCCCGCAACCTCTGTTCTTCATGCTGTTCTTACCTGTGCTCGTGTGGAATCATGGAACTCCAGGGCTGGCACTTGATGCCACTCTTAGTGATAGATACTGTCCCCTTGTAGCTGCCTCCTTTACCAATGATGCAGTTTCTGATGTAGTCTATGGAGGCAAGTGGAGAAAAATGTTATAATGATGTGAAACATATGCTGGATTTATTGAAGAGAAAAAAACACAACAAAATTCCATTCAAACCTGTAAGTAATTAACTCTTGTAAACTATTTCAAATAACACTGAAAGTTCTCGCCTAAAGGTTCTACTGGTATTTTCAAAATAACACATTTCAGAATAATCTAAAATAAACAAACAGGCAGACTATTGAGGAGTTTTAACTTTGTGGGTATATTATACATAGATGACTACAAAGATTACTCTCTGCCCTTAACATGGATTCATCTATATATTCAACTATCCCAGCAATTGCGATTTGCTCAAATATAGAGATATAGGAATATATTAAAAATAAAAAGTAAGCAATTTTTAAAATCTCTTTTGCTTAAAAACACTATTAAAAATAAACATTGTTTTCATAAGTACAATCCATAATCATTATTATTTTGTGTGACAGGAGATTTGTAAAATTTGTATTTATTTAACATTCTGTGATTATCTCATTTATATAATTCTGCTTTTGAACAATACAATATCAGACCATGACAAATTAACAACTACTATAGTCTCAATTTTTCATTTAAAGAATGCTTAACTACTTTTTTTGGCATATATTAATTATACCCTCTTTTAAATTTTTCTTAAAGTATATTATTAAGTATAGATCCAACCCATTTATCCCAAGTCCCCATATTTTATTATTATCAGCAATCATCACTATAACATATTAGCTATTCAAGTGATTAAAATTAAAATTCTGCAGCAAACTTAAAATTTGCCACAATATAAGATATCACATCTTAACCTAATAACATAAGGAGACACTTTCTAAAATAAGCATGAAGAATACCAGTTCCAGGTGGTATCAATTTTTAAAAAAAAAATGAGAGAAGAGGAAATCTAGATTATTGTAAATCTAAACTACTATACTAAAAATAGGGTACTATTTTCATCAGTCTTAATGGATGAACTGATGGCATAACTAACAGGTCATCATAGAATAGAAAAGTCAGTGGGAAAGAGCGCTAAGGCAGAACATTACCCACTAATTATTTCATCTTTATTTCTTTGTGCAATGTTTAGGAGAAGTCAGTTACCTTTGTTTTCATAGAGGTCGGATTCATGGCCAAACTCCTTTTTCACTCCACTTGACATGCTATTAAAAGGGAACCAGAGGCATCTTTTTCTTGCTTTATCAAAAACAAAAGCCCTGAAAAAAATATCTGAATGAAAAGAAGGAATACTACTATTTATACAGTTTAAAGAACAGTCACATGATTTACCAAGGAGAATAATATAAAAATAGAAGCATTATTGCATATGCATAATAAAAAATATGAGATATTTGAACCTATCATTTTGATGGCCAAAAAAGAAAAAATGAAATTTTCATAGGCATAAATTTTATATCAGATCAAATGCTATTTGGAATGTTCTTGTGTTATTCTTAATTACTTATAGAAAAATAAGGGCTTTAACAAGAAAAATCAATATGCAACACAACTACCTAGACTTATTTTTTTTGTAAGTGCCCAGTAAGTTGGAAGATTTTTTTTAAGTTATATACAAATGATTATATTTGAGATATAATGATTAGCTTCCAAAGATTGAAATTGTATAAAATACATTCTAACATGACATTTCCTAATGTGCATTAGGCAAATCACTACCCGACGAGATTCTCCTAGGAAGGAGAGACCTGAAATCAAATGTTTGGAAAATCTGCATATAATATTCTTTCTTGGTGAGCTATAAAATACTAAAGCTTATTAAAGGCTATGAAAATCTTGCTATGCAGATAAAATTGTCAAGTGAATGTTTCCTATATAGGTTTGTTTACATATGCATTTTTTAATTTAAAAGCTATTATTATTAGAGAATATGCTTTTAATATGCAATCGTAAGGAAGATTACTAAAGATGTGTCATCCCTACAGCTAACATTCTGATAGCTAAGTATTGTACTGATTTTTGTTGTTGTTCACTACAACACTCTTATCTAAAGCAAAATGACAAATATCCCTCCCAAAAAAGTGCTAAAAACTTTTAAGTGATTTCAACCAGAAAAGTGAGTACAGGATTTCCAGTTTGCTGATCTTATTAACCCTTTTCTCTCAGTACAATAATATATTCTCTCAGAAAAATTTTATTTCCTATTACTTTATACTTTCCTATGGAGTGTTCAAGACTGTCAGATTTTATGAATTGTGTTTTCTTTCTAGTTTCACTTTAAGTAATTATTTTAGCCTTATTTAAATTATCATCTTTTCAAAAAGAAGTTGTTTTGTCTATCTTCTAGTAATTGATATCAGGAGGGCAACTTCAATGCCAGGTAGTTTTTTTGGCTAGAAGATGACAATTTTCTTAAGTCGATTCATGAATTGGCAATTTTCTAAAGTCCTTAGAATCTGGCATTGTGGTCTTCTTTCCTGCCCAGCAAAGAGGAATTTGAATTCCTGGAAAATCAATAGTGCTGCTACCTGCTCAAAAGGTAACTTAAGAATGTTCCACCACTCTCCCACTCACTTCACACATACTTTCACAGAAGTTTGTTGATATTTTCCAAGGAATTTAGTGTGGTTTTTGTTGTTGTTTTTTAATGATTCTGGTCCATATAACAAGTCTAGAAACAAGATCCTGTAACCCATTAAGAACCGAATTTCAGAGCAACATAGTAAATCCATTAAAAGCTGAATAATTAGTGATTTTGGCTATAGATAGGTAATATTATATGCAGTTTTCTGCACCCGTTCCATACATTTGGATACTAAATATAACTCTACAGAAAGATGGTAGGAAAGAATGACACTTCATATACATGGGGTATGTGAATATTTATTCATAAGGTCACATGTCTTCTCCAGTGCAGCAAAAATCATTTTAGTCTCTATTAAATAAAGTAAGAGTGGTGAAGGTGAAAATTGAGGGGTAGCAGTACTTTTTGTGCTTGTGGACGCAGGAAAATATGTTTCCAGGTTCTAGTTAAAAATCAACAATAAGTTACGGCTCTCCCTTTGCCTTCCAACCCTGAGAAAGGAAAACATGACTCCGACCTGCCTGATTGCAAAAAGAACATCTCCATAAATCTACAGAGCTGTGATGCTAATTGAAAGTAATTTTTTCTAATTTATTTTGAACAGTCTTGAGGCTTTTATAAAAAAAACAGAATAATCATAAAATTATAACAGAATTATCATACTTGCAAAGTCAGTTCCCACTTCCCTTGCCAGAAAATATCTCCCTGAAAGTGGCGGTTGTCTATAAAAATAGAAAGAAGATAGTCTCTCCTCTGCCTAAGTCTGTTGAAGACCTTCTCCGACCATGCCCTATCCAGCAGACCCATAATGCTCATTTCTCTGGCACAGGCCAGATAAAATTAAGACCTCTTACCATGACGTTGCTAAACCCTATGTTCACATCATGTGTCACTATTCAAATGCAACCAACTAGAATTCAAAATTTACAAAATTTTATGCACAACCCTATTTCTTTTTTTTTTAAAGAGGGATTGAATACGGAAACAAAGAATAGAAAATACAGAACTTCGGAGGCTGAGAGGTTCAAGGCCAGCCTTAGCAACTTAGTGAAACCCTCAGCAACTTAGTGAGATCCCACTTCAAAATAAAAAATAAAATAGGGCTGGGGGTATAGAACAGAGATAGAATGACCTTGGGTTAAATCTCCAGTACCACAAAAAAGAAAAGGAAAAAAACATACAAACACATATAATAAATGAGGTGAAAGAATGTTTATAAAGAAGAATAAGGAAATACATTTTCTTTGGGCAGTTTGGGAGACTTTTGAGATGAAATTATCACCTTTCAAGCCCCAAATTCTGTCCTGTCCTCTGGGATAACTGGCAAAGTCATCAGGAATTCTTCCCTGTGAGGTCACACAGGGACTGTCAAAAGATAAGAAATCTTGGAGTTCCCTTGGGCCTCTTTAAATTGCTCCATCACTTTTCACCTGAAACTTCATCATTATTATCCCCTAACTTCTTTTAAACAGCCTCCACTGCTGACACCAATCCCTTTCCTTTTTTATCTAATTCTCTCAACACCTTTTATTTAAATCCCTGAAGACAATGATAGAAGTTGCAGTAAATGTTGGCCGTTGCCCAATTTCTATCCTGAAAATTCCTCTACTCCTCTTGCAAAGGAAAAAAAAAGTTGATTCTGAATAGATTACTTTAAAATTTTGGAGAGGTAAAAGTCAATCTCATTTGATTTTAATTCCTCAAGTTTAATAACTTGAGAAAACAACAACAAATCCTTAAGCGAAGCCACTGTGGAGTTCGGAAGGCAGTTTTTGCACTCCCCCTTACTCAAGCCATACTTCCAACTAAGAGATAGGTCTTCTATTATAACGAGTAAAAACTAGACTCTAACTTAATTTAAAAAGCCAAGAACATTGAGTACAACAAAAACAGAAGATAACAAGATTATAATGTGGACGTGCTATATTTAGAAAATTATCTTAAGAACAAAATGAAGTAACTTACTTGCAAGTGAATGGAAGTCCTTTATTCCTGATACATCTATTGGCACACTGGTCTGCTGTGTTCATTTTTTTGGATTTAATCTTCAGCAATGGGTCCTCGTTAATTAGAGTTGTCTTTGCTGACTTTTTGAATTCATGAAGTGTATTTCTTCTTTTCTTCTGTCCCTCTATTAATGCAAAAATTAAAAAAAATAAACACAGGAAATATGGTTTTTAAGGCTCCTATGGAAAAAATATGCTTAAGGATCATCTGTAAAACAATGAATTTATCTAACAATATACTAGCTCTCCAGAGATTGGGAGTGGAGTGGGGAGGGAAAATGGTGAAGAGCAAAAGAGGAATATTGTAATCAGGGGAAAAATATCTTGTCATGTAGAGTCACTCATCTATATTCTTTCAAGTGAAGGATACATTTGAAAATTAGAAAAGAGTTCATTCTAAATAAATAACCCTAAAGAAACAATTATTGAACAAACAATGCGGATACAGTTCTCCCTAAAGAAATATTTTCCAAACCACATGCAAGCAAGTATAAGTGCTGGAAGCATACTGTGTCATCCTTTATACTTAAACGTTTCATTTTCTTCTACAATTGGTTTTTATTTCAGTTAGAGTGTTAATTAGATAAGCCAAATCATAGACCAGTGAGAAACTCCTGACTAAAAACTGTATGGGAGACAAATTCTTCTAACTTGCTTTTCAGATAGTTTCATACTATCCATATTTTAGCCCTTCTCTTCTCTTTACTACATAAATGTTTTCTGTGCTTTGGGGCATTATTTCTTAGTATCACTGAACTGTTTGTCTTGAGATCAAGCCAAATGCAGTAAATCAAATATATGTAAAACTTCATCCTTTAATGTAACAATGTCATTTTTCTTCATGAGAGTACAAGGCCCCTAGATAACATGAAGCCTCCTATTAAAAACTTGATAAGCAGAACTAAAACATCCTAAAAGTCTTAATCTTATGGCTAGCTTGAGAGTTCAAGAACTTGTTTCTTCATTTTCAGTTTTCCCAAAGTCACCCCAATCTAATAATGATCACCATCTTCATAATGTGGATCAAAATGTGCAATAGTTACTGCTATTGTATAAGAAGTATGGAAGTGATGGTGCCCTGCTGCCTGTCAATTCATTTGAACACTTCTCCTCCTCCCCCTCCTCCTCTTCCTCCTATTTCTCTTTCTCCTCCTCCTCCTTCTTCTTCCTCTTCTTCATAATTATTAGTAGTAGTAGTACTAGGAGTAATAGTAGTAGTAGTAGTAGTAGTAGTAGTACTAGTACTAGTAGTGGTAGTGGAGTTGAACTCAGGGTATTCTACCTCCGAGCTATACCCCCAGCTCTTTTTATTCTTTTATTTTTGAAACAGGGTCTGGCTAGGTTGCTGAGAGCCTCACTAAGTTGCTGAGGCTGACCTAAAACCTGTGATCCTCCTGTCTTAACCTCCCAGGTACTGGATTTACAGGCATGTACCACCATGCCTAGCTTAATCTGACACCCTTATCAAAAAGGCAGTAATAATACATTCATTTTTAAGGTGAAGAAATGAAGACATGAAGAAAAATAATTGCTCACTGATGATCTCGGATTGAAAACTCATCTGCCTGGCTTCAGAACTACCACTCTGAACCATTTACCATGTCATCTATATCTAAAAATTGCTAAGAATGTATGTGGAAGTATTATTTGTAAACACTTTTTTGAAGATTTGGTTCAGAGCTATCAATTGAGAAACAACTTGGATGGGAGAGCACAAAATGCATTCTTGGTCTTTATATGTGGTGAAATTTGTCAAGAAAAAAAAGAGTGAAACTTTTTGTGCAGAAAATTAGGAAATATGCCTAACAGAGTAAGGTCCCAAGAATGGCATCATACCCTAAGTTTGCCAGCAACCACTGGCTCCAGTTGGTTTACTAAACATGCAGATGCTACTCATTAATGTCTATCCTAACCTGAAGTCTACAATAAATAAGAGAAAACATGAGATATTCTCAATTTCTGGTTTTATATAAAATTTCAAAACACAGTCTCCAAAAGACTGGTACTCATTCCTATAATGAAGCTTTCATCTTTAACTTTTCTTTTCCCCATAAGATGGAATGGCTATGGTACAATAGATATAATTTAAAGTATATTTTAAAGCCACGTGTGGTAGCACACACCTGTAATCCCAGTACCTGGGAGGCTGAGACAGGAGGATCACAGGTTCAAGGCCAGTCTCAGTACTTAGTGAGACCTTGTTTCAAAATAAAAAATATAAAAAAGGGCTGGGAGTATAGCTTGGAGATAGAATGCTCCTGGGTTCAGTCCCTGTAAATGTGGAGCCAAATGACTTGCTTAACATTGGCAGACAGATGATAATTCTGGCATTCTTATTGGCTTGCCAAATGACTTTGTTTAATTACCTGAAATGTTAATATACTGATTGCTAAATCTAGAAAATAAAAGTTATATTAACAACAAAGGAAAATGAGTAATCATTAAGTAAATATTTGGAAATCAATTTGGATAAAAATGTTATGGATATGTAAAATTTTAGTTTTGTTTTTGAAATTTCATCCTTTTGTATCTGATAGAAAAAAATCACTATTTTGTCAAGCAAAGAAGCATTTTCTTTTCAAATTGTGGTTTCTGTCACAGAACCATGTTAATGGGAGATAAATTTTTCCTTCCTTTGATCCTATTTGAGTATTTCTTTGGTGCTTTGATATATTTCTCAGCATAATAATTTGATTCCCTGTACAAATTTGAACATTTCCTAGAAATAAGTAGTAGCTAATGGGTAGAGAAAAATCTATTTAAAAAAAAACCTAGCTGGGCATGGTGGCGCACACTTGTAATCCCAGCACTTGGGAGGCAGAAACCGGAAGATCCGGGTTCGCAGCCAGCCTCAGCTACTTAGTGAGGCCCTCCGCAACTTTGTGAGACCCAGTTTCAAAATAAAGTATAAAAAATAGGGCCGGGGGGTATAGCTCGGAGGTAAAATGCCCCTGGGTTCAATCCCCGGTACCGCAAAAAAAAAAAATTTTTAAATTTAAAAAAACTTGTCCACCAAAGAATTATACAAGTATGCATAATTACATATATGTGTATATGTTACATATATATATATTTCTCAAGTGAATTCTTGGAATTTGGAAATATGGAATTAAATTAAATATGGAATTAAAATTGTTCTTATATATAATGTATTTATTATACATGTCTAAGAGTGAGAGACGAACATAAAAATAAATTCAAAAAGCCTAAGACACATTCTTATTGTATTTCAGTATCAATTAAAATAGAATCCCTGGTCAATGTTCTAGACTCTTCTCAATATCATGCACTATGAGTGTAAGGAGGTATCTCTCTTCTACAAAAGAGAGATCTCTGTGGAATTCTTGGTTGTGTATAGTTCTGCAGGTCCTCAGTTGTCCTACTGAAATGTGTTACTGTGTGGCTATACCTCATAAAAATAGTCTAATCATGCTTGCTAATAAGTTTTCCATTAGTAAAGATCAAAGACATTCTGAAAAGTAAATAGACGTATAATTTCCTTTTATTAGATAATAAATAAAAGTAAAAAGTTTATCTGGGGCTATGAAACTAATCAGGAACAGTCAGAACCAGATACCAAGATTCCCTCACTATTGACTTCTCATGACATATGAACTTTCCCTTACATGTCAGTCATTTATACTAGGTCAGTAACTAATTACTCAAAGATATGAAGTTCAAGCTAGTTGTATATCAGGTGATTCAGACATCCATGAAATTAATTACCTATTCAATAAGAGAAATATTCAAAACATAAGTCATTTGAAAACAGCATCTGAAAATAAAATTCTTTGGCTGAAAATAGTTTCCATTTTATCTTCCATATGTATTAACAACTGATGCTTGTTTTACTGAAAACAGTTAAAAGCCAAACTTAATTTGGGAAAAAAACTAAAAAATATCTCTGGTTCAGACTTCTCCCTATTATTTTTGTGTGTGACTGTTAGTTGAAGTTTATAAACAAAATATTGAAATGAATCAAAGGGTGTGCGATCACTGCAAATTTGTTGTTCTTTCCTGTATTTTAAATTACAACTCCTTTTTCCTTCTTCACCCAGTATGGGAAAATATTCTGGAAGCTCTATTTCCTGAAGAACCTGAAGTCCCTATTTTAGAATTGAAATCATTAGCATCCTAGTGAAAACCTACAAACAGAAAGCAGGGTCAAAAGTATCAAGGTGCTTGAAGAAAGACACATTTCTCCCCCTGGTCTCAGGGCCTCACACTCATTTCTCTCAGTACCTCATATATTTTCTTCTGTGTGGACTAACCATTGACTTCAAAGGAAAATCATGCAAGGAAAGGATTTGCAGGGTGTGGAAAGAAGCAGGAATTTGGCTCCACACATTCTGAGAAGCCTGCCCACATGCTTAGTGATTAACAGTTTGAAGTGGCAAGATGTTAAGATGAAAGTATACAAATAATTAATGGAAGGGAAGAACTGTGATTGGAGATTTTAAACTTCTCAGATACAAGTCCAAATATCCACTGTTACTATCTAAGACTCAAATTTCTCTAATTGACAATCATCTCCCCTTCTTTAGAGAAGGCAACCATAAAATAAATAAGGATGTCAAGAAGAAAGACTGTGTCAGATTGCCATCAAATGTTGCTATTTGAGAATCATATCATAATCTCCTCCAAGATTTATAAAGTGAAGTGATCAATGGGAGGTCCGGTCCCTCTCTAGATATCTCCTTCCTTCTCCTTCCAGCTGCTTCCTTGTTCTGGGTTTTATTGGTATACAGACCCAATCCTGATCTCTGCCTTCACTGTCCATTTTTACCTCCATACAGTAACAAGCAACCACACAGAAGTACCACTTCAAACAAGTATTTTGTCAATGCAAAACTTTCAGCTGCTACCCACAATATTCACTCTAGAGACCACATTGTTTTGCAGGACATTCAAGGCTCTCCATTCTATCCCATCTTACTTTTCCAATCACAGGCCATCCTCCCTCTCAGGTACCCAGTAAGGCTGCCCCAAACGGTTACCTTCACTTGCTGTGTGGAGATCTTCCTAGGGCAACCCTGATACCATCTCACCTCCATACTGTTTTCCACTTGTATTCTCCTGACTTAGGTAGCAACCATACTACCATTTATCTTTTCATACTCTTAGGGACTATACATCTCCTAAACTTGATTTGATTTACTAAGCTTAACACAGAAGATTTTTAAAGTATCTTAAACAATTTTTTTCCAAAAGCAGCTGGTTTCAGTATAAATAAATGCAAAAAAATCACATCTTTCATTTTCATAGACTTGGTAGGAATCTCAGCTTTGTCCTTTAACTAACAAAGATAATAAGATAATTAAGGTCTTTAAACCTCAATTTCCCAAGTAAAATAAATCCAATAATGCTAATCTTATTAGAGCTAAACGAATTTTACTTTAGATCTTGGTCCACAACAGTTGCTCTATAAATATAGGCCCCTTTCCCATTTGTGCATCTTTATATTCCCCAAAGACTCTCGGACATTAGGTGCTCATTTAACGCTTCTTTTGTCACAGAAGATTGGATATTTGTTTCCAGTGTAAGTGGGAGTGAATAGAGGGTAGTTCTATGTTAAACAACTGCAATAGGAGCGCTTAGATCAATCATATTGAATATTTCCTAAGAAACTTTTTCAAAAAGTATCTCTATAATATATTCTATTTCTCATTGCTGTCAACTGATTAGAGTATCTACTTCTTTTCTAACAATGTGTTAGTTTTTTTAAAATAAAATACATCCAAAAGTATAACAAAAACAAGTTATCAACAACTCTAAATGTTCAATTTTAGATGACATTTTTAAAAGAACAAACTCTATAAGTTCTAAGAAGGCTACCAATGTTTTCCAATTTGGAGGGTTAAAAAAAGAACTATCAAAATAAATTCGCCACCCAAACAAAGGTAGACACTCTTTTGAGGGCAATTTTAGCATGACCCACTTCAGGAATTATTCATAACATATATCTAATTCTCAATTTGCCTGCCAACACACTAGGGCTGCTTTCTCCCTATACTCAGGAAACTCAGTCATTTCAACATTAGCCAAAGTGAAATATAATTACAAATGTATACCTTCTGCCAAAACTCTGTAATGCATGCCAAAAACAAATAGACATTGTCTATGGTTGATCTACTGTTTGGGTTTTCCACACGATGCTCTCCTTGCATTAACTCGAACGATTTCAGGTAACTGTATTCTACTTCAGCACAGCAACATTTTAATCTTTCAAAAGGAAAGCCATCAAAATAATAGCCACGATTTCAACTTTGACTCAAAAATCTCCTAAACCAGCAACATCTTAGAAGAATCCATTTTGACATGACACATCTCAAGAATGATAACCTGTGTGGTTTGAATTAACTTCTTTTTCACTCTTCACAAATCTTACCTACAGGCTTTTAAACTGACCCTTTCCAAACAGTGTCATTTTCCAAAAAAAATCACTTCCCCAAATAGAAGAAAACCAGGTGGGTTAAATGATTTTTCTTATCATTTGGCAAATTTGAGAAAATTTTTGACCCTTGTATTACATCAGAAACTAGATCAGAGGTCTGATACATTTCATATTTAGCTTATCTCAAAAGACACAGCCAGTTCTGTTTTATATCGTAAAAAGGCCATGTCTGCCATCTGGGATTGTATTCCACTCTTCCATTCCCAGGTGCCTACTCTTGACTCTCACTGCCTTCTCCTGTTGGCACCCCGGCCACCACAATGACAATACGACCAAATACAGATGTTTCCTCTTGTCCTGATAACAAGAGAAAACTTCCCAAAGCAGAAAATGAGATCCCTAAACATCCAAGCAATATGAACTCCCAAGCAATTCCTCCTCAACCTGCAAATCCAAGAGAGAAAGTGGGAGACTGAGAGGAACAATTCCACAGCTTTGATCCCTGTCACACAGCTCTAGCCTCCGGCCACTGCAGGCTCAGAGAGCAGGCATCCATGCCCAGAAAGAGAGCTCAGAAGACAGGCTTTCTCTTTCATTTTTATAACATGCATATATATACTCAGAGTCTAATCTTCCTCCTGCAAAGAAAATCTGTATAATTGAGCTCTGATTGTGGGTTAGATGATGCCCAGGTAGTGGATTGTCATGGAAAATTATCCACTGGAAAAAGGTGGGTCCCTGGTGGACTGACCATGACTCGCCCCTCTTCAGCCCAGACTCTCCAGCTCTTTAAACTTGTCCAAACCAACAAAGTTGCAGCCAGTCTCAGCACGTCACTGCCATCCCTTAATTCACAACTGTTAAGCTAAATGAGATGGAATTGGGTGGCTTGGGGTGGGGGGGGGAGGGAGAAAGAGCACCCAGGGGATGTTAATTATCATTTTAAATTCTTTTCAAACAGAAAAAGAATGTCAAAAGGAAGCTTAATGAGAGGATTTGAAATCCCATACCACACACTGAGTTAAGTGGGATGCTGGGAATAAGGCAGAGAGCCTGTTAGAGGAAAGGGAAGGTTAGCCAGAGAGAGTTAAAATAAGAATAATAATAATAATGAAGGAGGAACGAACCTGCATAGGGGATGGCGATGGGGAGCAGGAGGAGGTGTAGGAGGACTTGCTGCAGCAGCAGGACTGGCAGGAGTTTGGTCACCCACATGGTGCTGCGGGACGTGCTGGTGGTCCC
>PVJS01009555.1:32491-50194 GCA_004027185.1 Glis glis
CCCCCCCCCCCGAAAGAAACTTACAAAGAAAAGGTCACCTGGCCCGAGGCCAGCTTCAATTTGGAAGCTCCAGCTCCAGATCCTAGTGGCTCCTATCCGAGTAGGGAAGGGAGGAGCAAGGCTCAGCCCAATAGCTAAATCAAGGCACAGGCAGAGGACCAATTCGCTCAATTTAAACAGGAAAATACATGTGTTTACATATCTATTTGGGAAAAGAGGAAGGGGAAGCTGCATAAGAAGAAAGCAAAGAGCTGCCTTTCAGCCAAATGTGCCCTCTCTCCTAATCTGTCTAGCTTCACTGCTGGAGCAATCTAAGGATTCAAATCACTGACACGGGTTCCCTGGGGTTTAAAGACAGGACGAGAGGAGGGAGGGGGGCCAGGGGGCTGAGCCCTGGCTAGTCCAGCGAGGGAGAAGGAGGTTAGGTAAGAAAGGGTGTGGTTTTGTGGGTCACAAATAAAGAAGTAAAACCAAGCACCCAGACTGTCAGGTGGGAAAATGCCCTGCCCTAGGGGCTCAGGGCAGGCAGCAGCTTTCAGACACTGGGCTAAACAAACTCCCAGATCGCCACAAATGTACCCTGAAGTACCTAAGGGAACCTGTCTGATTTATCTGGTGATGTTCTCTCTTAAAATGTCTGAAAGAGAGGCATTGGCCATTGGCTATCCCTGACAGACAAATAAACCATGGGCTCTGTGACCTTCCTACATACACACATTCATATATGTATTTTATCTGTATGTATGAACTTTCTAAAACTAACCTCCACTGGAAACCCCTCGAGCTATTTTAATTCCTGAATAATGAATGTATGTCTTTCCTCCAGCTCTATTCTCCTGCACACACCCACCAGCTTCCCAAAGTCGAGGTATGGAGCGCTTGCATGGGGGTGGCGGGGATTCAGAAGTTATCGCATTTTAGTGAGATCATTGCCCAGACTTCTCGTTTTATTCAGAGGATTTTGCTTTGCAACTTGAGGGGGATGCTCTGATTACTTTAGGCAACAGCTTGCTTTATTTCTAATGGGTTTCGAGGAACTGTTTCCTCTGTGTATCTCTCAGATGGATACCAGTAAGAATGAGCATCTCTGTGGAGAGAGAAAAGGAAAGAGAATGAAAAGTAGGAATGATTCCAGAGCAGGGTGCAGCTGTACAGAAGTGGTGATGGGCAAAATTAAAGTCAGCATCAGGGCAGCCTGCCCTCCACCTCCACAGACAGACAGCCCTCATCCCTCTTCCTGCAGCTCCCCACCTCCAGGAAAGACAGGGAGGGGAGGGACAGAGGAGAGAGAAAGGAAGGAAAGGAAGGGAGGAAGGAAGAAAGAAACCTGCCTGATAGGTCCCTGCGGTTGTGGGCTATCTAGAGAAGGGAGGGCTTAAGAGAATTCCTTTTGAGGGATCCATTTTATATGACATTTTCCTATTGCTCATCCTTCTCTTTTATCAATTTTCTCCTGATAAAAACAAGGCCAAGAAAACTTGAAAATCATTTGTCAGCCTCTCTGGTGTTCCAAGTGTACACTTTCCTTTCTTTTCCTGTCCACTGTGATTTTTGGGAAACCTCAGTGTTAGTGTGTTGTGGACCATGACCCTGAATTACCCCACACCATTTCTTGTGCTTTGTTAAGAATTGAAGGTGCTTTTAAAGAAGCTAGATTTTGTGGTAAGTCAATTCTTGTAGGGAAGGAGTGAAGGAAACCAAAATTCTATTTATTTATTTTTCCTCTTTCTCAGAGAGAGTAAAGTCAGGGCTGAAAGCATAGTAGCAATTATTGTTATAAATTTAGGGCAAAATAAATCCAGAATAAAGGGTTTAGAGCAGCATAAGGATATTGAATAAATTTATTTATTGGGTCACACATTTTGACATTTTTACTGATGTATTAAATATAGTAAACACAACTTTAACCTATTTAAAATTATATATTCATATACCTTTTTGAGAGAAGTTGATTTCTCTTCATTAAAATCATAGCTAATATGCACTGAGCTTTCAAGTTAAATACTTTTTTAAAAATGTCTTACTTACAATGAACTTAAGAAAGAATTATTGTAATTCTCATTTTATAGTTGAGGAAACTTAAGTAAATTATTTTTTATTCTTAAATAAATTGCCCAAGTTCCCAAAGGAATAAATGTCCAGGTGTGATCTTCAAATAGATTGTTCACGTCCCACTGGATGGAGTAAATTTCCTCAAGCCCCATGAGGAGAAAGAATCGTGTGTTCAGGATTCTAACTGCCAGAATTAGTATAAGACTTCTCATGAGGAGAAGAGATCTCTCCAGAAGAGGGTCCGAGGAGTTCCCAGACAGAGGGGGGAACTCTACTCAAGACCAGTGGGGTCCTTGACTTACGTGATAGAAAGAATTTCAGCGCGTGTCAGTAGAGGTAGACATTTATTTAGGAAAGCAAGGAATGCACATTCAAGGGAGAATGTGGATCATCTCCAGAGTGAGAGACGCATCCATAGGGCTCCCCGCTCTTCTTTTAAAGGAAACCTAGTGAAGGGTGGGCATGGAAAAGTATGTGAGGATGACATCAGTCTGGTGATCACAAGATAGTTGATGGTCATCTTCCGGATGCCTGATATGGTCTCCATTGTCTGATCAATAATAGATAATGCTGAAAAGTCCCCTAAATTACAGGTTTCTCAATATATTGTATCTCTCTTGCTTAAAGTACTTATCGGGAGGGTCAACAGTGCACAAGGTAATTACAGTTTTTGGTTAACTTTGAGATTTATAGATTTCTCAGGAATTTGGGAATGATAGGCCTGGGAGAGAAAATATGTTTGGGGAAGGAAGTTATAAAGAACTTTAGCACAAGGCTTTCATATTAAAGTTATATTTTCCTCATCCTTCCTTTATTTCTCCTTCCTATTTCTTTTATTTCTTCAATCCTACCTCAGACTGAACATATAAGAGATGCTCAATAATAATTTACAAAATAAACTGGGCATAGCAGCGCATTCATGTAATCCCAGCTACTCAGGAGGCTGAGGCAGGAGGATCATAAGTTCAAGGCTTGCCTGGGCAACATGGTGAGACCTCACTACACAGAAAAAATAAATAAATTAATAAATAAACCAGTATATAAATAGCTTAAAATCTCCCAAATCTATAATGGAATATTCAAATTAAAATAAATTGTTCATTATGTTATTATTTTACTTTGTCCTGATAAAGTATTCTCTTTGCTCTTTCTAAATTATAACAATGGTTTCCCTATCCCTTACTAATTACCTTTATACTCGTTAGATGTCAGTTAAGCTCTTCATATAAATCCATAAAATATGTATTTGAAAATATTTTGATATAGTGAAATTTCTATTAAGAGAATACTTTAAATGCCACAATTTTGTAAATACTTAAACACAAGATGGATATTCATTGCCATTTAATATCATTTTAAGTCTGTCCTAGGATCCCAGAACTCACATATATCATGTAATTTAGATGGATTGAATGGAAAAGTGTACATTATTGTACTTTTTAAAGGCTGTACTTGGTTAAACATACACACACTCTTCTTCTTCTTCTTCTTCTTCTTCTTCTTCTTCTTCTTCTTCAGAAACCCGTATTTCTCAACCACAAGTGATATTTGGTACATTGCAAATAAGCTGATCTGATTGTGATCTACAGACCACTGATAAGGTTTATGCTCTTGGACTAGTCATTTTGTTCATTAAGTGCCTGGGGCTGGGCTGTAGCTCAGTGGTAGAGCACTTGTCTCTCATGCAGAAAGCCCTGGGTTTAATCTCCAACACTGCAAAAAAAATTTTAAAAAAGGCAAGTGCCAGGTGCCATTCTGTTTACTGCTATTCCTCCTATTAGACTTAGCTTAGTCGTATACCTGGTTCTGAATCCCAGCTGAGACACGAATAGATAAAAATAACTAGTCTAATAATCAGTTTTCCTACCACCAGAATGGGACACTGTATGCCAGGTACTATGCTAAACACTTCCTAAGTATTATCTCACTTATCTTTCCATTTTCAGCCAGGAAAAGAGAAAGAGGTATGAACATCTAAGAGGTATATATTATCATTGCCACTAACTTACAGATAAGGAAATTGAGATTTAGCTGTGGTAAGTAACTCTGTTTAGGTTAAACTGTTAATAAACTGATTCAAAGCCATCAAATGTCCAGTTATCAAGTTACAATTATTAAACACTATTGGACATTGAAAGAGATCCGGATTAAAAGATTTCCAACATTCCTTTCAGCTTTAAAATTTTATTATTCTACTTATTGGATTCTTTAGTGATCCCCATACATCTATATAATTTTTACCTTCTTCATCTAAGAAAGCACCTGTGCTATCTTTGGTGTTGCTATCTCTCCATGTGACCACAGCTCCTCATTCTTTCCCTCTTTGTTGATTCTACCCTGAAAGTGGTCATTTTTCACCGCTAGGCCTCACCCCTGAATAATTTGTGTCAACTGCATTTAATGTAGGAAACAATTGCAAAATTCATTACAATTTGAATCAGACAGAAAATATGTTTTAACAGATGAAGCAGAAACAGAAAACGTAGTCTGCTGCAAGTAGACATGATGCCACACTGATTTTCAGAATTACTAAAAAGTGGGTACAAGGTTGATGCAAAGACCTAGACCTGTGCTGCCCAATATGTCTCCATAGTCATTTGTGGCTATGTAAATTCCAAGTTCGATAATTAAAATGAAGCAAAATTAAAACTAAGCTTCCTCCCATGGGCTCAGTAGCCACACACATTTGTCAGTAGTTCCCACAGTAGATAATGCAAACAGAATATTTCCATCACTGCAGAAAGTTCTCTCAGGTAATGTTGATCTAGTCTAAGATGATTGGTGCAAACATCATCTGAATGTGATTATGGGCTCAACCAGAGAGACAAAGTAAGACAATGACAGTGAATGAGGTAAAAAGATATCCATACTAAATATTAATCTGTATGCTGATTTCCTTTTAATTTGAAGCCATATACTTTCTATCAGTTTTTACACAGAATGAACAAGGATAACTTTTTCTTATTGAACATACAGTAACAATGACAGGAGATAGCTCCCTGTTTGGAGGATAGGTCAAGTTTGCAATACAGACACAGGCAAAATGACACAAGGGAAATAGTCATGAGAACATGTTTTTATTAATTTATTTATTTATTTATTCATTTATTTATTCATTTACTCATTTATTTATTTTGTGGCACTGGGGATTGAACCCAAAGGCATTCTACATCCAAGCTACACCCCAGCCCTATTTTTTATTCTTTATTGTCTCACTAAGTTGCAGAGGGCCTCACTAAGTAGCTGAGGCTGGCCACGAACCTGCAATCCTCTTGTCTCAGCCTCCCAAGTACTGGGATTACAAGCATATGCCACCACGCCCGGCTGAGAACATGTTTTTAAATAGTTATTTTCAACAAAACATCTGTCTACTAAGAAACGTGATACAATTCACACAGTCCAGACTCTGAGAATGTGGCAAGTCTTTGTCTTTTACATAAGGAAAAATGGCCTCATTGAAAGCAAGTGACAGGACTTTAGGACACACTATAGTCTTAATGTAAAGTGGTTTTTTTAAATTAATTCAATATTCATTAACCACTAAAGGACACTAATAGTGACTTAATCAAATCACAGACTCAGCCGCTCACCCATGACTTGCCACACTCCCAGGAAATCTGTTGCAGAATCTGTGGTGAGACCACAAGGCAGTGTCCCAGGGAAATGACAATAAGAGTTAAATTATATCATCACCTGGTAGGGATTGTCGTGTGCATAAAAATAGCAGGGTTATTTTTTTTTCTAGAAATACACCATACTTACTTAAGCAGAAATAACTTTTTCACTAATACCTCTAAAGCAGTAACACCATCGTACATGTTATAAGAAATTCTTGTCAAACCAAAGGACAATCATGACTTGGCTTTGCCTTTGAGGAGGAGAGAGCAGATAGGCGTGGGGAACACCAGGAAACCTGAGCTGAAACTAAACTCGGATGCTGCATTTTCAGTTTTCTTTTCCAAGCCACGAGGGACCACTCTCTGAATCCAGGGGGCCTCATTAACTGACACTCATCACCTTGTGCTTAGAGGACAGCTTTTATGTATTTCCAGGTGTCGGCTGCTTTGTTAAATCTGGAGTGCCCCTGAGCTTATAAAGCCTGAGCACACCACACCTGGCATGTTGGACACAGGCAGAGAAGTAAATGCATGAA
This sequence comes from Glis glis, assembly GCA_004027185.1. Taxonomy (NCBI): domain Eukaryota; kingdom Metazoa; phylum Chordata; class Mammalia; order Rodentia; family Gliridae; genus Glis; species Glis glis. The sequence goes on from PVJS01009555.1 coordinate 38,697, forward strand.
TTGGAGGAATCGACTTCTTTTTTCTGATGCTGGAATCCAACGATAATGAAAGCATTAGTGTTAAGAAGACGAAAATATTCACAATATGGTCTCTTTCAATGCAACTGTTTAATCCATTCATTTTGTATCTTAAAAGCCACATAATAAAACTGAGGTTTCCTTTTTATTATATGTACATGTTGCATGTTTATTGTGGTCTTGGGGATATCTGAGGGCAGCTCCTTTTACCAGATGGCATATTTCAAACTTGGGAGGAAAAGGCTCCACCTGGTGGAGCACTGCTTGGTGTGTGTGTGTGGGGGCGGGGATTATAATATTCTATGTTGTACAGAACTCATTTGATGTATTGGCCCTACTTATGAATTGCTTAAAGACCTATTTAATGTCCTGATAGTGTGGTCCCATATAACATATTAATCTTGATAAAGTTTTTAAATGGCAGAATTTATATCTGGTGTATGATTAATAAGCAATTACTGTTTAGATTCTTTAGGAAAATTAGACTGAAATTCCTAATCCAGGACCCCAAGAATTCTCATTCCAAGTAGTAGAATCTTTGGCAGACTTCTTACCTCTCTAAAGTTTAGGAATATTTGTACTCAGTGGATTCCTGGAGACTTTATAGAGCTAAGGGACTATCGAATCCACATGAAACACTGTTTTTCTCAAGCCATGGAGACTTAGATGTGAAAAAGCAAATTCATGGTTCCTGAAACTGCCTACAGTCCTTAATTACTTAATCTTGCTATATTCATATGCTTTTACAGTTCACAGTAATGTTAGAGGGAATATAGCAAAATTACAGAAAACGCCAAGTACAAAGGACAATTGAAGTATATTGCTCAATGTTTTAATCTAATCCAGAAAGAAGGGAGAAAAATAACTAGAATGAGCCAAATGTTCTCACACTGCAACTCTAAAACAGAATTATGCTTCGTATATTGGATAGGTGATGACATTAAGCAGAACACCCACTGTGGAGAACACTAGATTATAGCTTCTTTTTAAAACACTTTTTTTTTTTAAGGACTGAAGATATAGTTCAGGGCTGGAGATGTAGCTCAGCAGTAGAGTTCCCACTTAGCATGGGTCTGATCCTCAGTACCCCCCCAAAAAAAAACAGAGAAGGAAGGAAGGGAGGGGTTTTTTCTTTGCTTGGATAAAAGAAAAATGTCTATAGAGTTTGCTCAATCTTTTTCATGATTACTTTATTAATTTATTATTTTTATATCAATAAGAGAGGTTACAGCCTTCTTATTTCCAAATAAAGTACAGTATCTTTTTCAACTATCTCTGTCAAGTCCCCAAATCATGTGTTTATCCTAGCATTTCTTACATTTAAAGATATAGTAATATTTTTCCATGTTTTCTCTTTTTCCTCAGAGACAGCTTAACTTTCCAAAGTACTATTACATCTTACAATTCAGCATTGTCTCAAGTATTAATTATCAGAAGAAACCTTTCTGTTTTGCTTAATTTTTAATTCGGGATTTTTATACAAAATGTACCTTTACTGTCTTACCACTTTGCATCTCTTATAATGGATTTATTTATTTCCTTCCTAAAGTATACAATGAAATAGAGCAAAATCCAAACCAGCTGGTTCAAGTCTTAATTATACCACTTACTAATTGGGAAAACCTGCACAGACCACTTCACTGTACTCATCTGCAAAATGATTATAATAAGGATTGCGACAGTTATGTAGAATTATATTTATTGTATAATTACAAAAATGATTCAAGAGCAGGCATACAAAGCACAAGGGACATATTTAGGAACACAATACAATTTTAGTTATTATTATTTTTGTTGACACTGAAACATTTAAGACATTCTTTTGGTCATTCAATATCCCAAATAGAAAACACCAAAATTAAAATGTAGAGTGAAGACATGGTCTTGGCACAATGATATTAGGAATCCCTGAGTGTTTAACAGTTATTTAATCCAAAGTGTCTGTTAAAATCTTATAATAAATTTTAAGTGAAACCAAATATGAACTTTAGTTTCCCATATGTATCCATATATTAACTAATGCAGAGGAGCAGAAAAAAAACACAGAATCCCATTTTATAAAATATTGCTAGTGAAAAATTATACATAAATAGAATAATTTTAAAATGTAAAAAGTCGTGAGCACGCTTAACTTTGCATTGGCATCTTTCCTAGGTAAATGTCATTAAAATAATGTTCTTGAAGTTACTTAAGGAAAATTTAGCATCCAAGAACTAATAGTATTTGTATTTTGTTCCATTCAATCAGTAAAAATAGAGTAAATACCAGCTGGGCCTGGTGGCACACACCTGTAATCCAAGTACTTGGGAGGCTGAGACAGAAGGATTGCAGTTTTGAGGCCAACCTCAGCAATTTAGAGCGACCCTGTTTCAAAATAAAAAATAAAATAAAATAGGGCTGGGGGTGTAGCTTGGAGGTAGAGTGACCCTGGGTTCAATCCCCAGTAACACACACACACACACACACACACACACATACACACACACGGACTAAATATCAATATGCTTTGTTCAAAAGATTCTTATTGACTCACTCTCTCAGTGCTAAAATGTTAACTGAATTTTTCTGTTTTAAAAGAATTCAAGCTAGCTATTCATTACATTGAAATCCATGGAGTGTGTAACTGAATAGATATTGCCCACCTAATAAGTTAGAGCGAGAGCTGCATCTGGCACCTCAGTCACTACCAAAAGCTATTTAGACTCTTAGCTTTATTCATTTTCACATAATTATTCAAAATGTTTAGTTTTTTTCTTCAAAATAAAATTAAAAGATAATAAGTTCACCATTTAGTTTTATGCATACAGATACACATATACACAATTCATACATGTGTGTGCACACATTTATTAATGCATAGTAAAACCTGGTAATCAAAACCAATTTGGGAGCCAGGTGTGGTGGCACAAGCTTGTAATCCCAGTACTTTGGGAGGCAGAGACCGGAGGATCCGGGTTCGCGGCCAGCCTCAGCTCTCTCTCGCTCTCTCTCTCCCTGTCTCTCTCTCTCTACTTAGTGAGGCCCTCTGCAACTTCGTGAGACCCAGTTTCAAAATAAAGTATAAAAAAAAAATAGGGCCGGGGGTGTAGCGCGGAGGTAGAACATCCCTGGGTTCAATCCCCGGTACTGCAAAAAAAAAAAAAAAAACAATTTGGGGAGGGCTAATTGACCGATGTGTGTATGTATACGTCTACCACCCTGAAACCCATCAAGATGTATGATTACAATGCAACAATTAAAAAAAAAACCACAAACTAAGGAAAGCCAGCTTACCATACAATGCTAGCTTTTTTATTATTCTCCCTTCCGTCATTCCTTCCCTTTCTTCCTTTTTTCTTTCTTTCTTTATGTACTGTGGGTGGGGGGAGGGGTTGAACCCAGAAGCCTTCTACCTCCAAGCTGCACCCCCGGCTCTTTATATTTAATTGTTGAAACAGGTTCTGGTTAAGTTGCTGAGGGTATTACTAAGCTGCTGAGACTGTCCTGGAACCTGCGATCCTCCTGTCTCAGCCTCCCAAGTCCTGGGATTACAGGCATGTTTTCCCTGTACCAGCCAGAATGTTAACTTTTTAAGCCAACCAAGATGTGTCAATTTACAAATGAAGAAATTGAAACTAAGAGCAGAGTTGTATTTTTCTAGAACTCTTAAATATTACCACATTTTTATACATCAATTTTTATACATCAATTTAATACAAAACCCAAGATCCATGCCCATCAGTACTGTTTTGAGATTTTGTCTCTAATAAATACCATTCTAAATAGTGTATAATGTGTTAGCAAAGGTTATGAGCCATTAACATACATTGGCATTAGAATTCATTTTTATAATTATAACAGAATTCAATAATATATTTGTAAGCATATACTTATAAACTCTAATTGAAATCCTGTTTTTTACTTGAAATAATTTTTTATATTTCTTTAGCTGTTGCCAAGTCAAATGATGTCTACTTCCATAAACCTAAATATACCTTCCTTATATCTTCATTGCTTTATACATCTCTCCATTCATTGATTGAGACACTTATGGAGCAGTCTTCTAAGTTTTAAAGGTAACACAGTGATATTATATGTTGAGGTACGCAGACAATGGCTCCCAAAGATGTCCATGCCCTAATCCTTGAAATCCGTGATTATGATATATTACTTAGCAAAAGGGACTTTGCACACAGGCACTTAAGAAAGACTCTGATATGGGAGATTATCCTGGTGTGTTAGTCAGTTTTCTATCCCTATAACAAAAACACCTGAGATAAAGTTTTATTTTTGCTGATTGTTTTGGCGGTTCCACTTCATGATTCAGTTTTGCCCATTGCTTTGGGCCTGTGGCAAGGGAGCACATCATGGTGGGAATGCGGGCAGAGCAAAAAAGCTTGCCTCATGACCAGGAAGCAAAAGAAAGAGAGGAAGGGGTCAGGGTCCCACAGTCCCCTTCAAGGGCATACCCCCAATGACTTAAAGACCTCCCACTAGGCCCACCTCTTAAAGATTTCACCATCTCTTCATTGTGCCACCCTGGGGACCACGCCTTTAACAAAGGGGTCTTTGGGGGACACCCAAGATCCAAACGATAGCATTGTGGTTATCCAGGTGGGCCTGTCACATGAGTCCTCCAGATCAAAGAACCTTTCCCGACTATGTCTGGAGAAATCTTCAATGACTAAAGAAGACTCCGAGGAATGGAAGTTCCTGGTTTTGATGATGGAGAACTGGGACCTGGAGCTAAGAAATGTGGACCTCTGGATGCTGGAAACAGCCCCCAGAAATGAACACTGTCCTGAGGTCATCTTGATTTTATCCCAGTGAGACCAATGTCAGATTTCAGACTTGCGCTAAGATAATACAGTTATGGTGCTGTAAGCCAAGTTTGTGGTAATTTGCTACAACAGCAATGAAAATCCAATACATATGTATGTGTTACCTCCCTGAGTATTTTGTAAACTCTTTAAAGGTAGGAATTAAGTCTTATGTTTCATGGCATGTTTCCAAATTACCTGTGCTCTGCACTTAGTAAGTATTAAAAGAAGCCTTGATTGAATGATTGATATAATAAGGTAATTTTTTTAAAAATGAAACTATTTGTGGAGCTTAGGTTATGATGGCAGTCTTAACCTCATAGTGGTTTTGCTTTACCCTGTGCAAAGATGCATTAACTGCTCTCTGAGAAAAACATTTTGCAATGTGTTGTTTATTCAAGCAATCAGGAGAAAGCCCCAAAATTACACTTGACATTGCAAGAAGATTAGCAAACAATAGTGCTATTTTGAAAGACAGAGATCTGTATCTTTGAAAAGGGAAGTTGCAAAATTGACTTTTTCATTATCTATTCAGATTCCTTAGGAAGGAGGATTTTACAACTAGTATTATCCTCACTGAAGAGGCTTTTATAAGTCTGGCTCTCCTCCAGTCCAAGTTTATCTGATGCCCCAAGGCTTCCCAGAGCCTCCTCTGGGATGGAGAGCCAAAGTTCTTGTGCAAAATGTAACTAAAAATTTGATGGAGCAGAGAGAAAAAAGCCAAATAATTTATGTAAAAGGAGCAGGAAAAAGTTATTGGAATTGGACAAAGTCTGTCAGACATAAATGGATCTCACTAAAAATCCTTGCCACATCACATCCTCCAGGACCTGTGGGTGTAAAGTGGGTAATTGAGTATATTTTTATTCCCTTCCTTCCTCCTTACCTTATTGGCCCATGTACTATGCCTTGGCTGACTGTTGTATTTACACATGTTATTACAAACATAAATCATATGTTAAACCCTACTCCAATTTTTGCACCTGCCAGGAAGTGACATTAATAATCATTGAGTACCCAATGTACTAATAGATATGAGGTCATTCAGAGAAATAGGAGACATACTCTCCATTCAAAAGAGGAATTATCGTCTACCAATAAGCCTAGTAATAATGACCTAAGTAAAGCCACTAGAGATTATATATTACACATAAGAATATATATTAAAATTATTTCAAGTATTTTTATAAAATTTTGCATTTTTTATTCTTTGTTTTACATTTCTTGTGATTGTTTAAAAACTGTTGAGTAAGTTGAATTATGTTTCTTTCTCTCCTTCAAATACCCTACTATTTAGGCATTACCATGGCTAGTCAGTAATATTTATCCTTGTCCAGTTATTTATATTTACATTATTTTTGCTATCTTTTCTAATGTAAAATTACTGGAAATGTCATCTTTTTTCATTGAAGAAATGTGCATGAGAAATCCTTAGACTATCTCCCATATTGATTTTTCTGTAAATTATTTAAATGAACTCCAAACCATAAATAATATTAAGAATTTCTTGAAATCACTATTCTATGCAAACTATATAACTTATACTTTTAAAATGTATTTTTTAAAAAATTGTTGTGACAAAGATATGGTTAGGTGCTATTTGTATCTGCACTTAACAGATGTGATACTGAGTTTCAATACAACTAGATAATATATGGCAAGTCTAAGATTGGTCCCAAACATTCTACTTCTGGAGCCCATGGTATTAACCTCTAAAAGAAAAGGAATAAATGATGACACAGAATCTAGGGATACAAATAGGGGTTTTCTTCTAATTTGAACTTGAACTGGAATTAAACATGAACAATGGGGGAAATCTGTCCATTACTAATAAAACAGATTTCTCTCCATGTGGTAGGTGGCAGCTAAATAGTCAATTGGTGGATAAGTCAGTTGACTTAGTCATTACCCAGGACTTCCCGATCCACATATACTTCTACATCACTTTCCATTTTTTTCTGAACATAGTTACAAGTTTCTTGAATATTGAAATAAAGCATCGATTTTAGAATCCTAGTTTACCCATTGCTGCTAACAACACATTCAACTAGTCGTCATTCAACATCTCTTATTTCTTCAAAGACAGGAAATCCACCATCATTTGAGGCAGTTCTGCCTCTTGTTGATTTGAGCTGTTGTGCTGTTAGAAAAGTCTTCTTCATGTTGATCTGAATCTATTACCTTGTAGCTTTCATGCATTTGGCCATGATTCTATCTACCAGAACCACAGAAAACCCTACTTCCTTTCAAATGCATGAAAATGTGTATTGCTTCAGAAGGTGCACCCCACAGCAGTCTTTTCAACTATTTATTCTCAGCTCTTGTTTAGGTTCAAATGCCCTTTTAAACTATCAGGTCTAAAGAACAGAACACCAAAAACATGATCCAATCCACCAAGAGTGGGCCTCCAATTATCTCTATTGGCAAACTAAAAATCAAAGAGATACCAATTGGATTTAATGCTTACAATGCAGAACCTGCCATCTATTGATAGGCTATTATATATCCAGAACTGGGAAAGAACTTTATACAGCACCATATCATTTAATCCCATAACAACCCCCTGAGGTGGGTACTGTGGGGAGCAAGGCATCCTATTTCCATCCAGATGCAAATTTTCATTCTCCACATTTTGTTCACTGTGGTCTCTCAGTGCCCACTCAGTATCACTTCTTCAGCCAGTCTCGTGAAACTTCTTCTACATACTTTGTGGGTATTTAGGAGCAATAAAATATAAAATGTACATAAATATATTTTATAGCAGTATTAAAGTGATGTAGTAAAACCATTCCCACATAATAAATCCTCATAAATGCAATAATTTTCACGTGTTATTTTCCCATGTAATCTTTTCTTTAACTCATGTTTAGAAGGTTATGTCAGCTCATATATTTACATATGACTTGATTATGTAATATTAACAGGTAAACGTTTGGTCATGGAATTTTTTCTAAGCTGAACGCTACAATAATTCAGAAAGATACATATCATTAAGAGAAAGTTGTTTAGAATATGAAATTAAAAACAACTATGCAAAAGTATCCATAAATCACAAAGAAAAGCCTTTGAAACATTTACCTACATTTAAAACCACAGATCCTCGTTTTTCAACTGGAATAAAATTTAATTATAATACCATTAAGATCATGACTAACTGTCCAATAATGTGTTTCAGATTAACTAAATGACACCTTACACTCTTTTCATATCTACTCCAGGAACCCCTGATCTTCACAGTTCACAAAAAATATAAACAGACTTGTCAGACCTCACTAAATATATTAAGTTTTGGCAGAATGCCTGTGCAAAAAGAAAAAATCATACTTTAGAAGGAAGTTTAAAATGAGTAAGAAAAATAACCTCTTGAAGTCAACCAGCAGAGCAAGCAGGTTGCAGTCACTGGTGAAATAATGAATTCCTTTAGTATTTATCTACGATATACTTAGCCATTCAATTCTTTAAAACAAAGTTCTAAAATGGATTTGCTACAGCTTGAGTTTGGTTCACTCTGGCAGATATAATAAAAATCTCACTGGGATAAATCTGTGTCATTAAAATGAGAGAGAAAGATAAAAACTCTGCTACGAGATGCTGCTGCCCTGATACCTTAAATTTGTTTTCACCTGCATCTTGAATTTACATAGTACTTGGTTAATAACCCTTGTATTATGTTGGTTAATCTAAACTTAGACATAAAATATTGGACAATGTCTACTTCAAAATAAATAATAAAACAATAGGTGAGAAGTCTTCTATAATATTTGTAGAAATAAAATGCACTTAAAACACCATTGTTTAAGTTCCAAATTTTGTGTGCTGTGATTTGCATTTTCTTTATCCATAAGAAATTTGAAAAATATTGATGAAAAATGAATATACATATAAATACGCTTTTACATATCCAAGATGAGAGCAAATAAATAAGACATAATAAATTCACAAATCATCTTTAAAATAATTGATAATTTGGTATAATCATTCTTAAAGGGCTATCTCTTCAAAATTGTATTTGCCTTATTTATAAAGATTTTGATAACTATTTATTAAAAATTTTTGACAAAGATATGTTTTTCAAAGACAAACTTCTTAAAATTTAGCAACTCAATATATTTTATTTAAAAATTAAAAATAATTGTTTATATTTGTATTGGTAAATTGTAATTATATATCATCATGAAATTCAAAGTGATACATAAATACATGCACCCAGCAGTTGGTGCATTTCCCTCAGTCTCCCCCCTACTTCCCCTTCCTCCCTCCCTGTACATGTTAGTGAGATTGGTGATGACACCTTCTTGTATGAATGGGATATAAGCGTATTTAAACTGTTCCTTTCCTCAAGCCTCATGTTTCCCCTTCCAAACTCCCTCCCCCAAGTCCCTTCCACTATTCTACTGGTTTCTCTCCTCATTTGACTGAAGTCCCTTTCTAGGGATTGAACCCAGGGGCATTCTAGCTCTGAGCTACACCCCCAGCCCTTTTTAGTATTATTTATTTTTTTTTTTTTGGTACTGGGGATGGTACCCAGGGGTATTCCACCTCCAAGCTACACCCCCAGCCCGATTTTACTCTTTTATTTTGAAACAGGGTCTCACTAAGTTGCGGAGGGCCTCACTAAGTAGCTGAGGCTGGCCGCGAACCTGTGATCCTCCTGTCTCAGCCTCCCAAGTACTGGGATTACAAGCGTGAGCCACCATGCCCGGCCCTTTTTATTTTTTAATTTGAAACAGGATCCTCCTAAATTGCTGAGCATTGGGGGTCTCTCTAAATTGCTGAGGCTAGCCTTAAACCTGCAATCCTCCTGTCTCAGCCTCCCAAGTACTGGGATTACAAGTGTGTGCCACCACATCCAGCCTGACTGAGCCCCTCCCTTTTTTTAAAAATTTTTCCTATGTCTCTTCTAGCTTCCATATATGAACAAAAACATTTTGCCCTTGACTTTCTGAGACTGGCTGATCTCACTTAATATTTTCTAGTTCCATCCATTTTCCTGAAAATTACATAATTTTGTTATTCTTTATGGCTGAGTAAAATTCCATTGTGTGTATATACATTTTTGTTATCTATTCATCTGTTGATGGATACCTAGGTTGGTTCCATAATTTGGCTATTGTGATTTGTGCTACTCTAAACATGGGAATACATGTATAACTATCATACTACAACTTTAATTCTTTCTGAAAGATACTGAGGAGTGGTATATCTGGGTCATATGGTGGTTCCATATCTAGTCTTTTGAGGACCTCCATAAATTAGTACAACCACAGTATATGAGAGTTCCTATTTCATTCCCACCAACAGTGTATGAGAGTTCCTATTTTGATAAAATACAAATTATCCCAAAGCCTTACTAATATGGTTCATTAGCTGTGTTTATAATTAATCTAATTTTCTGCTACTGTGGTTAAAAATATATATAGCATCTAGTCCTAAGAATAGAGGATATGAATATTCCAGATGTATTTATTATCTAAATGGATTGTTGTTAATGACAGAAAAGAAAATCTGAAAACAATACAGATGCTTCATAAATTCTTTATTTTACCAAAATTCTTACAACCAAAACAAAAAGGAGCCAATATTTTGCCTTCTGTTGAATATATCATAGCAAAAAAAGATATTCTAGAATCAATAGTCAAAACGCAAACAAATTTAGAGACTAAACTATTGAGTATGTAATTACTCCATGAGTTACAAATTGTTTTACTAAAATAAAGTTTAAATGGTAATAGTTAAAATGTAATTTTATTTTCTGCCAAGAGAAATATTATTTTCATTCTTGCTAATCTTTCCTAGCTGTTGAACAACCAATAGTCTTATATTTATTTCCAAATAGGCCCACTGATTTCAGAGGAAAAAGATCATTTTTGATAGGCTAACTATTGTGCTCTAGTGGAGAGAAAGATAAGCCCTTTTAACTGTTTATGTGCAGTTCTTATCATTATACTTCTTTCTGTTATTATGTATTTATTATATTACATAAATATGATGTGAAAAGAGACATGTAAAATTTCATTTAAGAACCTCACAGTGGAAACATTTCAAGGATGAAAACACACTTCTGGTAGAAATAATATGGGTTTTGGAAAGAGACAAACAGATTTAAAATCTGGCCCACCACTTATTCGCTTATGACCTTGAAAATGGGGCAACTTATTTTAATGTCAGTTTCCCTGGCTTATAAAAAGGGAATCCATAAAATAAAAATGATGCACTTGTGCCATGAGATTCTTATGAAGAATAAGATGTCACACAAAAAGAAACTAACTTAAGTATTTAATGAATGTTAAATATCTTCCCATGTCCCTTTTGGTTATGAAGCTAAAGGAATAAATATATATAGGAAAGCACTTTACTGATGATGTAAAATGTCTTATCGAATATTTTTCTGTTTTTCTTTTCCTTATATTCTCTGTGCCACTCCCTGATTCAAATCCTTATCTCATTTTGCTTGAATTTTTCTCTAATATGTGAATGCAGCTAAGGTCTGATTTTACATGCCTACACCGTAGTACCCATAGCAATTGAATTAAGATGTAGGAGCCGGGCTTGGTGGCGCACGCTTGTAATCCCAGTACTTTGGGAGGCGGAGACCGGAGGATCCAGGTTCACGGCCAGCCTCAGCGCTCTCTCTCTCTCTCTCTCTTTCTCTCTCTCTCTCTCTCTCTCTCTCTCTCTCTC
>PVJS01009556.1:0-50097 GCA_004027185.1 Glis glis
GTTCTCTTACATAATTTATTTATCATACACATGTAATTTAAAATTACATCTGTAATTTATTTATAATTGTCTCATTTAATTCTCACAATAAATGTATGAAGATGAGAAAAGTTAAGTTCTTAGAAAGTCAATAACCTGCCTAAGTTGAAATTAAATTATCAGAAATTGAACAGAAATTTTGATGACTCCCACCCTTGCAGCCAATGTTATATGGATTGTGATCCCAGCTCTGTCTTTATATTTGTTTCCTCTTCCAGGATTTCTTTCTTTTAAGTAACAGAACTTTTTGGAAGGTCTATCCATAAAGTGAGCCATGCTATTTTCAGATTCTGTGTGTCCAAAGCATGGTGAGTTATAATAAAATGAAACAAACACACTGATCCTGCTTTTGATTTGTATGGGGTATTGCACACACACACACACACACACACACACACACACACACCGCATACTATCATATGCAGGGAAATCTTCATGGATATGTTAATGTTTCAGCCAGACATTAAAGAATTAATGGGGAGTAGGGAAAAGAACATCCAAAATGGAACAGCATGGACAATCATAGCATTTGCACAGGAATTGGAAATAACTCAAGATTGCTAGGAGAGAGATTGCATGGAATGAATTATAAACAATGACAACAACAAAATAGTGACCCTATCAAACTGTTTCATAAAGGTAAACAGGGATTCTGGAGGAAGGGAGTGCTTAGGATTGCAGATTATCTCAGTTCTTCACCCCTTTCAGTGTTCATGCCCTTTGCCCTGGACCTCTGCAGGACCTTCCACCTAGGCATGGTGCAGCTTGTCCTATAGCTTGACTTTGACTCAGACAAATATACATCTACCTCCTACCCCTACAATTCAATTACCTGAGCAACCACTAGCCCATTCTCCATTGCTAAAGTTTTGTCATTTCAGGTAAGGTTTATAAATTGAATAACATAGAATATAACCTTTTTTCCCCACTCAGCATAATGGAGATTGAGTCAGGTAGTTGCATATAGCAATAGTTTGTACCATTTTATTGCAGAATGATATTCCATGTTAACAATGTAAAGTTTAATCAATCACTCACACATCTGGGCTGTTTATAGTTTGAGGAAATTATGAATAAATCTTCTATATACATCTGAGTACAGCTTTTGTGTAAATGTTTTTTATTTCTTTAGGATAAGTGCCTAGGGGTGCAATTGTTTGGCCAAATAGTAGTTACATCTTTGATTCTTTTAAAAACTGCCAAACTGTCTTTCAGAGGGTTTGGTGCTATTTTACATTCCCAGTAGAAGTCTGTGAGTTGTCCAGCATTTTATATTACCCCTATTTTTAATCTTAGCTAATATAATAAGTATTTAGTGAAACCTCATTGTGGCTTTAATTTGCATTTCTCTGGTGCCTCATGATTATGGTGCCTCTTCATATGATTATTTCAATGAATAGAAAACAGTAACGTATATAGTAGATATTTATTCAACTATATCAATGATCCCTTTAAATGTCAATGGTCTAGGCCGGGCGTGGTGGCGCACGCTTGTAATCCCAGTACTTTGGGAGGCGGAGACCGGAGGATCCGGGTTCGCGGCCAGCCTCAGCGCTCTCACGCTCTCGCGCTCTCTCCCTCCCTCTCTCTCTCTCTCTCTCTCTCTCTCTCTCTCTCTCTCTTTCTCTGTCCTTAGTGAGACCCTTCGCAACTTCGTGAGACCCAGTTTCAAAATAAAAAGTATAAAAAAAAAATAGGGTCGGGGGCGTAGCACGGAGGTAGAATGCCCCTGGGTTCCATCCCCGGTACCGCAAAAAAAAAAAAAATGTCAATGGTCTAAATACACTAACTAAAAGACAGAGATTACAGAAATGGGTCATAATACAAGATCCATCTATATATTATCTACAGGATGTCCACTTCAAATATGCAAATTAATAAAAATTAAAAGTAAATGAATGTAATAAGACATACCATACTAACACAGAGCCAACTTCAAATCAAGGAACATTGTCAGAAATAAGGGACATTTCATAATGATAAAGAGAGAGCACGATTCTTAACATGCATGTCCCTAACAAGAGAACACCAAAATATATAATGCAAAAATTGATAAAGCTGCAAAGAGAAATAATCAAATCCACTATTATAGTTGAAGAACTTCAGTCCTCTCTGTTGGAAATGGAAATAAATAGTAGGAAGAAAATCTGTAAGTGCATGGTTGAATTGAACAACATGAATAATCAAGTGAATATAATGAATGTCTATATACTACTTCATCCAACAGCAGCAGAATACACATTTTTCTGAAGCTCACATGGAATATTTCCCAAGATAGACTCATTCTGAACCATAAAACACACTAACAAATTGAAAGGAATCATATAATGTCTGCTATCAGACTACAATGTAATTAAGCTATAAATTCACAACAGAAAGACATGTGAACTATCCTCAAATACATGGAGATTAAACAAGGCACTCTTAAAATATGCATGAGGTCAAAGGAGAAATATCAGGATAAATTTTTAAATATTTTAAACTAAATTCAAGTAAAACTGTAATAGCAAAATTTGTGAGATGGATCTAAATCAGTGCTTAGAAGGAAATTTATCGCATAAATTTAATGCAAACATAAATGGAAACAAAAATAAGAAAGGTCATAAATCAATACTCTAGGAGGATTAAAGATGGCAGAATAGAGGAAGGTAGTGCATTTTGGCTACTCTGAGATTCAGAACTCAACCAGCGGGAAGACTACTTCTTGGTAAGAGAAGAAAAGCAGTCAGAATGTGTATCTGTAAGCTTTCTTACAGCTATAATCTAAAAAATTCACTGTGTGACTTAGAGGACAGAAGATTTATTTTCTTACAGTTCCAGGCTCAATCCATGTGAGGCTGGGAACTGTGGATCTCAGGGAATGGAGGCAGGAGGCACAGGGAGATCACATGGGCTATGCACCTCTCATCACAGAGGCTGGAAGCAAGAGAGTGAGTCAGGGAAGGAGGAGCCATATATATAATCTCCAATGCTGCACCCCCAGGGACCACTTCCTCCAGCCACACCCTACCACCCTAACGGATACCACCCAGGTAAATCCATTACAATCAATTTATCCACTTCTGGGATTACAGCCCTCATGACTCAATTATATCAACTCTAAAATAAATGAGCTCTTTAGGGAACATTTTATATCTAACTATAACAGAACACAATAGAAAAAAAGACAGTCAAAACATGGTAGAATTAGAGGCAGCACAGAGAGTAGAGGACTAAAAAGAGCTCCATGCATCTTATCTGGTGAGCAGAGAGTGGAGGTGGGCACCATCTTGACTAGTTGTGCAGGAGCTGGTGGCTGCTGGAACTGGGGGCTTTCAAAGAACAACCCCAGCAATGAAGAAACTAAATCTTGTTGAGCCAGTGATTGCAGAGAACCAACACCAAAAGCAATCGCATTCTTCTCCCCACACTCGAATACCTCAAGATGTGAATCCCAGCCCATCCAGCCAAATTACACAGCAAACCTGTGTGGCTGCAGCTGAACTCAGCAGGACCAAGACACAACAGGACCTTCCTGCAGAGACCCCAGTGGCTACATCCCACCTCATCAATACCACTGTGAATCTCCAGACAAACCAGCCAAACCACTCAGTGAACTCCAGTGGCTGTACCTGAACCCATGGGGACCAAGAAACTAAAGACCCTTCCTGCAGGGACCCGAGCGGTCCTTGTCAAGACTGAGTTTAAAAACTATCCCAGCAGGAGCTTGTGAGGCTGCAGGGACTTGCTTGGCAATGAACAAACCCCCAGGGTCTGTGAACTTGCGAACCATATCTGTGGAGGTGGGGGTGGGGGATACAGTTGGACACAGCACAGTCCCTACAGATGCTTGAGCAGCAAGACCTAGGGTTGGCTGTTTGCCCAGGCCCTGCAGGGTCTCTAGTGATCACTGCAGTACTGCTAGCAGTGATGTCTGTGGGGTGGAATAATTCAGCCAACCATGCTACAGGTGTGGAAGGCTATAAACTCTCACCCAGTGATGTTTGGGTGCCACAAGTACCACAGCCAGTCGCCAGCAAGGTCTCACATGATTGCAGCTACCCAGAATAGCAGCATGTCCCTGGAGCTAAATAACTCAGCCACCCAAGCCCCAGGCTCAGAATGGTATAATCTTCCCCTGCCAGATTTTGGGCCCTGAAATCAGGGATGCCAGGGCCAGCAAGATTTCACATGATCGCAGGTACAGGGCAACTTGACTCAGGCAGCCATGCTGCAGACTAGGATCACAACACTCTCTTGGCCAGCAGAATGTGTGCCTGGTGATCACACATGCCAGTGGCTGACTGTGCTCCAGGTGATCACAACCAGTAGATCAGAGGTGGTGTCCCTGGGCCATCAAAACTCAGTCAGCTGGGCCACAAGCGCAGAATGTCATAACCTCTGGCCCTGCTGATCTTGTGTCCAGTGCCCAAAGATTCCAAATGCTAGCACCCCACAGTGTTTCACATGTTCACAACCAGCAGAACAGTGATGGTTGCCTTTGGGGCATTAAATCTCAGCCAGCAGGCTGAAGGCCCTGAACAGAACATTAGTTTCTGGCCCCATGGAGTTTGGGGCCATAGAGCATGGAGGGCTGTAGCCAATCAGAGATACCTGCTTGCCTGCACTAAGAACTATATCCTGTTAAAGAGGTTCTGGGGGACTAATCCAAAAGTATGATTATACAAGATAGATTTGTTGAGGCAAATATATACCACCAGCATAGGTCTTACTGTAAAAGGATAACAAATAGAAATAGAACTCCACATAAAGAGGAATAGGATACCAACACAAAATAGATACAAACCTGAGAATTCTGAAAAAATTAGAACAAAGGCCAAGAAGGAAACAATGAACTTCCACAACTAAATAGCAAGGGAGATCACCAATACTGAGCTGCAGAAAATGCCAGAAGGAGAATTCAGAATTTTGATTTTCAATATGATCAGAGATCAGAGAAAGTGTACAGAAAATTAAAGAAAATATAGCCGGGCGTGGTGGCACACGCTTGTAATCCCAGTACTTTGGGAGGCGGAGACCGGAGGATCCGGGTTCGCGGCGAGCTTCAGCTCTCTCTCTCTCCCTCTCTCTCTCTCTCTCTCTCTCTCTCTCCCTCTACTTAGTGAGGCCCTCTGCAACTTCGTGAGACCCGGTTTCAAAATAAAGTATAAAAAAATAGGGCCGGGGGTTTAGCGCGGAGGTAGAATGCCCCTGGGTTCAATCCCTGGTACCGCAAAAAAACAAAAAAAAATTAAAGAAAATATGAGTGGAGAAATTGAGGCCCTGAGTAAGAACCCAAAAGAAGCTCTGTGCCAAATGAAGGAGATGATAAATGAATTGAAAACCTCAATAGAAAACACCTCTGGCTGACTAAATCACATGAAAAATAGAGTCTCACTCTTGGAAGACAGTTCATTCAAAATTGACTACCAAGTCAACAATATAGAGAAAACAATACAACATGACCAGAATATTCAATAAAGATAGAATAATATGAAACAACCTACCCTACAGATAATAGGAATTGAAGAAGGTCTAGATGCACAAATCAAAGATATTAGAAATCTCTTCGGAGAAATAATATCAGAGAATTGCCCAAACAGAAAACGAGTTGAACATCCACATACAGAAGACATTCAGAACCCAAATTAGAAAAGATCAAGAAATAACGTCTCTATGCCACCTACTAATCAAAATGACTAACATAGAGGACAAGGAAAGAACCTTAAATGCACTGAGAGCAAAAGAGTGCCTGACATCCAGGGGCAAAATAATAAGAGTCATTCTGGACTTCTTTTTTTTTAGCCCTATTTTTTATTCTTTACTTTGAAACAGGGTCTCACCAAGTTGTGGCGGGCCTCACTAACTAGCTGAGGCTGGCCGCGAACCTGTTGACCCAATTCATGAAGGCTAGGAGGACTGGTATCATGTACTCCAGACTCTGAAAGAAAACAACTTCCAACCAAGACTGTTATATCCAGCAAAGATATCTTTCCAAATTGACAGAAAAATGAAAACTTTAAAAATAAGCAAAAACCAAATGAATTCATGACTACCAAGCTGACACTAGAGAAAATACTTAAAGAAATAAAGCACAAAGAAGAAAAAGAAAGAAATACAAGAACCAGAGAAGGGATGAATTCCACCAGATGAGTAACTAAGTGAAGGATAATGGTACTATATCAAATATAAAATATAACTAAAAATAAATGGAAGCATAAATCATCTCTCAATTATAACATTGAATATCAAAGGTCTAAACTCCCCAATCAAAAGACATAGACTGGCAATGTGGATTAAAGAACATAATCCAACTATATGATGCTTGCAAGAAACTCACCTTAAGGCAAATATATCCATAGGCTAAAGGTGAAAGGATGGAAAAAGATATTCCATGCACATGGAGACTGAAAACAAGCATGAGGAACAACTCTCATATCTGACAAAACAGACTTTAAGCCAAAACTTATCAGGAGAAACAAAGCAGGTCACTTCTTCCTAATAAAAGGAACAATCCAACAAGAAGATATAATGATAGTAAACATTAATGCTCCAATTGTGGGTGCATTCACTTTTATAAAACAAACTATTTGTGACATTAGATCTCAGATAGACCGCAATACAATAATAACATTGGGAAACTTCAATACACTTCTCACACCACTAGATCATTCTTCCAGACAAGATGAGTAAAGACTCTTCAGACTTAAATAACACTATAAGCCAAATGGACCTAGTAGACATATACAGAATATTCCAAACAACAAAAGCTGAATATGCATTATTCTCAGCTACTCGTGGAACCTTTTCCAACATAGATTCTGGGCCACAAAACAAGTACCAACAAATTTTTTAAAATGTATAATTCCTTGCATCTTTTCAAATCATAATAAAATGAAAGCAGAAATCAACAACAGGAAGATCAAAATAAATTACACAAATAATGGAGATTGAATGGTTCACTATTGAGTAAGGACTGGATCATAGAAGAAATAAGGAGAGAAATAAAAAAGTTCCTAGAATTAAATAAAAATAGGGACACAACATAGCAAAATCTTTGGGACACTTTAAAGGCTGTTTTAAAAGGAAAATTTATAGCACTGGGTGCCACATAAGAAAAACAGAAAGTCGTGAAATAAACAACCAAATGACACACCTCAAAGCCCTCAAAAAACAGGAACAGACTAATCCCAAAGCCAGTAGAAGGCAGGAAATAATTAAAATCAGAGCAGAAATCAATGAAATGGAGAACAAAAAAAAATACCAATGATCAACAAAACAAAAAGCTGGTTCTTTGAAAAGATCAACAAGATTGATAAATCTTAGCCAATTTAATCAAAAGAAAGAGAATTGATCCAAATTATTAAAATAAATTAAAAAGAAGATATCACCACAGACAGTGGGGAAATCCACAGGATCATCTGAAACTATTTTGAAATTTTATCCTCCAATAAACTGGAAAACATAGAAGACATTGACAGATTTTTAGACACATACAACCTATCTAAATTGAATCAAGATGATATAGAAAACCTAAACTGGCCAATAGCAAGCAACAAGATAGAAAGAGCAATAAAAAGCCTATCACCAAAGAAAAGTCCAAGTCCAGAAGAGTTCCCAGCTGAATTCTACAAAACTTTTATAGAAGAACTAAACCCACTACTTCACAAATTATTCCATGAAATAGAAAGAGATGGAAATCTTCCAAGCTCCTCCTACAAGGCTAGTATCATCATAACACCAAAACCAAATAAAGATCCCTCAAGAAAAGAAAATTACAGACCAATATCATTGATAAACATAAATGGAAAAATTCTAAACAAAATACTAGTTATATGCATTCAAAACCATATCAAGAAAATTTTGCACCAAGTTGGTTTCCTTCCAGGGATACAAGGTTATTTCAACATATGCAAATCAATACATGTTATTCACCATATAAATAGAACTAAGGACAAAAATCACATGATCATCTCAAAACATGCTGAGAAAACATTTGACAAAATCCAACACCCATTCATATTAAAAAGCACTGCAGAAAATCATAGTAGAAAGAACATGCCTCAATATCATAAAGGCAATATACAATAAAGCCAAAGCAAATATCAGATTGAATGGGGGAAATTAAAAAAAAACTCCCTTTAAAATCATAAACAAGACAAAGATGCTGACTATCACCACTCCTTTTTAATATAGTACTTGAGACTCTAGCCAGAGCAATAAGGCAAGAGAAGGAAATAAAAGGAATACAAATAGGAAAAGAAGAACTGAAATTGCCTCTATTTGCAGATGATATGATTCTATACTTAGAAGACCCAAAAAAACTCAACCAAAAGACTTTTAGAGCTGATTAACAAATTCAGCAAAGTAGCAGGAAACAAAATCAATCTTTAAAAAATCAGTAGCTTTTCTATATGCCAACCATGAATTCACTGAAAAAGATAACCAAAAAACAATTCCAGTCACAGTAACCTCAAAAACAATAAAATACCTTAGAATAAATCTAACCAAGGAAGTCAAAGACCTCTACAATGAAAATTGCAAAACACTAAAGAAAGAAATTGAAGTTCTTAGAAGATGGAAAGATCTCCCATGCTCTTATAGAGGCAGAACAAATATTACCAAAATGGCCATTCCACTAAAAGTGATCTACAGAGTCAATGCAATCCCTACAAAAATACCAATGTCATTCTTCTCAGAGCTAGAAAGATCAGTCCTAAATTTCATATGGAAAAACAAAAGACCCAGAATAGCCAAAGCAATTCTCAGCAACAAGAACCATGCAGAAGGCATCACAATTCATTACTTCAAATTATACTACAGAGGTATAGTAATAAAAGCAACATGGTATTGGCACAAAACTGACACATAGGCCAATGGAACAGAATAGAAGATAAAGAAATAAATCCATACACTTATAGCTAATTGATTTTTGACAAAGGTGGCAAAAGCATACACTGGACAAGAGACAGCCTTCTCAACAAATACTGTTGAGAAAACTGTTTATGCATTTGTAGAAAAATGGAATTAAATCCCTACCTCTCACCCTGCACAAGAGTCAACTCAAGATGGATCAAAGACCTGGAAATTAGACCACAGACTTTGAAATTAATAAAGAAGGGTATAGGTCCAACACTCTAACATACATGGCACAGTTAGAAACTTCCTCAATAAGACCCCAAAGCTCAGAAAATTAAAACAAGAATTAATAAATGGAATGGCATTAAACTAAATAGTTTTTGCTCATCAAAGGAGACCATCAAGAGTCTAAAGAGAGAGCCGACAGAATGGGAGAAGATCTTTGCCAGATATTCCTCTGATAGAATATTAGAATATAAAAAATACTTAAAAGACCTAACACTAAAAAACTAATAACCAAATCAAGAAATGGGCAATTGAACTAAACAAATACTTCACAAAAGAAGAAATACAAATGGCCAATAAATATATGAAAAAATGTTCATCATTATTAGCAATCAGGAGATGAAAATTAAAATGACACTGAGATTCCATCTAACCCCAATTAGAATGGCAATCATCAAGAAGTCATACAACAATAAATGCTGGTGAGGATATGGGGAAATAGGAACTCTTCTACACTGTTGGTGGGATTGTAAATTAGTACAGCCGCTATGGAGATCAGTGTGGAGATTCCTCACAAAACTGAGAATGGATCCACCATATGATCCAGCTATATCACTCCTGGGTATCTTTCCAAAGTGACTGAAATCAGAATATTATAGCAATACATGCATATCCATGTTTATAACAGCACAATTCATGATAGTCAAATTATGGAACCAACCTAGGTGTCCATCAACAGATGAATGGATTACAAAGTTATGGGATATACACAAAATGGAATTCTACTCAGCAATAAAGAACAAAATAATGTCATTTGTAGCAAAATGGATGGGCCTGGAGAAGATTATGTAAAGTGAGATTAGCCTGTCACAGAAAGTGAAGGGTCTTATGTCTTCTGTCATATGTGGAAGCTCGGGAGTTATTGAGATATAAGAGGGACTTTAGATAATGGAGGCAAAACTCCAAAACTCCAGTGGAGCGAGGGAGGTGGTTTTGGGAAGGAGGGAAGAAGAATTAATGAAGGAAACACTTCCACTGATATTATGTACATATGTGAGAATACCAATGCCAATCTCAATATTTTGTATAGGTAAGGGGGATAGTAGGGAGGGAGCCAGGGGAAAATTCACCAGGTGCTTTGTGCATGTATGTCACTATTCCTATGAACTAGATTATGATGTGAGACTATAATGCACTAATAAAGGTGTAAAAAAGTAGAAACAAAAAAGAAATCAATACTCTAAGATGTCACCTTAGGAAACTGGGAAAAAAAGAGCAAAATAATTCTAAACTGAGCAAAATAACAATAATAATTAGAGCAGAAATCAATGAAATGTAAAACAAGAAATCCATAGAGAAAATTAACAAAACCAAAATCTGGTTCTTCAAAAAGATCAATAAAATTAGTAAACATCTAGCCAAGTTGCCTAAGAAGAAAGAGTGAAGGCATGCATTACTAATATTAAAATATATATTAATTTTAATATTAAAAATAAAAGTGGGGACATTTTTACAGACCCAATGGACATTAAAAATAATAATGAAGGAATAGTGTGGACAACTCTAGATCCAAAATTTGATAACACAGGTGCATATCACCTGTGACATGATAATCTGCAAAAAAAAAATACGAAAGAATCAACAAATATTGACTCCTGGAACTAGCAAGTGATTGTAGCAATGTTTCAGAATGCAAGTGAATATAAAAATTTGTAATTAATAACACAATGTCAATTACATTAGCATACAGAAAATATGGAATACTTAAGTATAAATGTAAACATATTTCCATTTTTATATGAGGAAAACCATAAATCAAAGAATAATTAAATAAATGGGGAGATATTCCATGTTCATGAATAGGAAAACTCAGTATTATCAAGATATCAAAGATATCAGTTATTCTTAACCTAATCTATAGATTCAATTCAATCACAAAGTCTTAGCATATTATTTTGTGGGTATTTTCAAGGTGGTTTTAAAGTTTATAGAGAGAGATAAAAGGGTAGACAACATATTATTGAAACAGAAGAGTCAGAGGACTGACACTCCTGATTTTAAGCCTTATTATAAAGCTACAGTAATCAAAACAGCATGGTTTTGGAAAAAGATAGACAAATAGATCAATGGATCATAATAGAAAGCTCAGACATAGATAACTGTAGACACTTTCAACTAATCTTTTACAAAGGAGCAAAAGCAACATGGGCAAAGTTAGCCCTTTCAACATGAAAATGATGCTGAAATGATGCCAAAATGATGCCAAAACAACTAAACATCCACAAGTGAGAAGAAGAAGGAGAAGAAGAAGAAGCAGCTAGATAGATATAGACTTCATACCCTTCACAAAACATCAATATAGAATAAATCATAAACCTAATTGGAGAACCATAAATCTTCTAAAAGATAACATAGGATAAAATCTGGATGACCTTAGGTGTGATGGGGCCTTCTTAGGAGGACTCCAAAGACACAATTCATGAAACAAAGAATTGATAATCTGGATTTCATTAGAATTGAAAACTTCTGCTCTGCAAAGACACAGTCAAGCAAATGAGAAGAGAAGCCACAGACTGGAAGAAAATGTTTTTAAAAGACACATCAGATAAAGAACAGTTGTCCAATATAAGGAACTCTCAAAACTCAGCAGTAAGTAACTGATTTAAAAGTAGGTAAACAACCTGAACAGAAATCTTAATAGGGAAAGTATACAAATGACAAATAAGAACATGAAAAGATGTTCAATTAGGGACTTGCAAATTAAAACATCAATGGAATATGGTTACATACCTATTAGAATGGCCAAAATCCAAAACACTGATAACACCAAATGCTGGTGAAGATGTAGAAAATATGAACTCTCCTTCATTGACGGTGGGATTGCAAAATGGTACAATCACTCTGGAAGATAGTTTGGCAGTTTCTTACAAAACTAAACATACTATTGCTATATGATCTAGCAATTGCACTCCAGGGTATCTACCTGAACGAGTTGAAAACATACACTCACACAAAAACTTGCACATGAATTTTCATAGCAACTTTATTCATAATTGCCAAAACTTAGAAGCAACCAAGATATCTTTTTTTTTTATAATGGGGGATTGATCCCAGGAGCATTCTACTTCTGAGCTACACTCCCAGCTCCTCTATTTTTTTTTTATTTTAAAACAGAGTGTCACTAAGCTGCTGAAGTTCTCACTAAATTACTGAGTCTGGACTCAGATATGCAATACTATTGTCTCAGCCCCCTAAATAATGGGATTACAGGCATGTGCCACCATGCGTAACTCCAAGATATCTTTTAGTACATGAATGGATAAGTTAACTATTGTACATCCTGACAATGGGCTAGTGTTCGGCACTTTAAAACAATAAGCTATGAAATTTTATTATATATTTATAGTGAAAGAAGTCAGTCTCAAAAGGCCACATACTGTATGACTCCAGTTATATGACATTCTGGAATAGGCATGTCTGTGGATACAGGAAAAATAGCAGTAGTTGCCAGGGGTTGGTGGAGAGGACAGGATTAATAGGCAGAGCCCAGAGGATTTTTAGGGCAATGAGACTATTGTGTGATACTACAATGGTGGATATAAACCACTACACATTTGCCAAAGCCCATAGAATGAACCATCAAGAGTGAACCCTAATGTAAAATATAGACTTTGGGTGACAACTATGTGTCAGTGTAAGGTGTTCATTTATTATAACAAATGTACTACTCCAGTGTGAGGTTTTGATAGTGAGAGAAGCTTTGCATATATGGGGGCAGGAGGTATATGGAAAATCTCTGTAGCTTTTGCTCAGTGTGTGTGTGTGTGTGTGTGTGTGTGTGTGTGTGTGTGTGTGTGTGTATTACTGGGGATTGAACTTAGGGTATTGAATACTGGGGCATTCTATTTCTGAGCTACATCCCCATCCCTAAATATTTATTTTTTATTTTAAAACAGAGTCTCACTAAGTTGCAGAGGGTCTCACTAAGTTGCTAAGGCTGACCATCCTCCCATCTCAGTCTCCCAAGGCAATCCGAGCTTGTGCCATCACACCTGGCTCCCTTCTGCTCAATTTTGTTGTGAACCTAAAACTGCTCTAAAAAATAAAATCCACTTTTTAAACTTAAACCAAGATGACTCTTTCTTTGTCTAAGAGACAATTCAATCCATAAAAATGAGGTTCTACTGTACCCCAAATCCTGCCACTTTCCTTCATCCAAATCGGGCTTGCTGATGCTGGGTGGAAAATGAATCTTATGTTGACTGTATTGCTGGATTATGACTTGAAGCCCTGGTTTCCATGAGTTATCATGGACAGGATTAGTTGGCTGAAAGGAATGACTCAGTTCAGCCTAAACCTCACATGAAGCAGTCATTGCAGCCACCTCTTCCTCCTCCCAGTGCTCTGCCAAAACCAATAACAAATCACAGGGGTTCTGCTACTTCTCAGTGAGGTACTAGCGAACCTCAGTATCAATTACCATCATTTCCAAAGGCTACCTAGGTCCAATTTCCAAGACAGAGGCAAAAACAGCTCACATTTGTTGAGCAATTTAATACGTGCCAGACACTGCATTAAGTGATTTGCCTTGGTTTTCTAGCAACATTATGAGGTTTGTATTATTATCCTTGATTTATAGATGAGGAAACTAGTTCAGGGAAGTGTTATAATTCTGTCCAGGTTGCACTGCCTGATATATTCTAATTTCAGTACTCATCCTCTGGATGTGATGTGCTGAAGGACCTCAGCATTGCTTCTGTGCATCCCTTCCAGGAACCCATGGCCTGAGCCCACTGGTTATGAGGAAACAGCTTGTCTGAACTGAGGGCACTTTGCAAGATGACCATTCTGTGCTCTCCTCAGAAGCTGATGTCATGGGAAACCAGGAAGGGCCTGAAATAATTCCAGATGCATTCTCACTAGAGAGGCATTGTAGTATAGGGTCTTGGATTGAAACGTACTGTCACTAGAGAGGCATGGTAGTATAGGGTCTTGAATTGGATCCTGGGCATGAAAAATAACAACGGAGCAACTGGTATGATCTGAAGAGATCTGTAAATGAGGTAGTCTTGTGCACATATTGATTTCCCAGATTTTGATCATTATACTCTGCCTATAGGAGAGAATGTCCTCATTTTAAGAAATATACACTGAAGCATTCAAAGGTAAGAGAAAATCGTATCTACAACTTGTAATCATTTCAGGGAATAAATATACATATATAAACACATATACACACAGTCCTTATATCTATCTCCATTATCTTTGAAGGAGTAATTCCTTTTAGCCCCCAAGTTCTAGTCCTTAAATGTGGCAAATTAATAATTTAAAAAAATCAAAGTCACAGAAGTCATCCTTAAAGCAAAGGAAAAGATTTTCTTTATTATGTTTAATGTTTATTCAGTGTCTTCCAGTATTATATTAGAAGTCTAAAAAGACTCAAATCCCTTAAAATTCAGAACTCTTGAGAAATATATATATATAATATATAATATATATTATATATATATATATATTATATATATATATTATATATATATTATTAAATATATATATATGTCTTGATTTTAATTTAGTATGGCCTGAAATACAGAGGATTCATCTAAGGCTAAATGACTCTATAAGTATAAAACAAAATTACATGTTTTAAAAGGTCAAAATGAGACAATAACAAAGAGTTTTAATTTGGTCATTTAATTCATAAGTAGATGATCTTGCAACTAACATTTAGACCAAAGTCAACTAAATTCTTAACATTTTGCTAGCTATAACTTATAGTGTAGTTTGTAGTTAAGGTTGATTAACTATAGATGCCACCTTCATATTTCAAGCAGGCCTGTCCTTTGTGCTCATTACTGCATTCTTAACACTTAACTTAGAAGCCAGAATCATGATCCTTGATGTAAATTTCATGTTGAATATATGTAGGTCATGCCATCTCATCAGGACATCAAGACAGGCAGGAGGTTTAATGGTTTTGATCATGGAAAACCAACTCACATTCATTACATTCCAGTGCCAGACAACCCTTTTTTCCAGCCTCCTGAAGTCACCCTTGGGTAAGTGATGCTGGACAATGCATGTCCCAATGTGACTTCATAGGTCAAACCTAATTAGGCAAAAACAACTTTTTCAAGTAGCATCCTCTCCTCCGCGCCCCCACACTTGGCTCCACACCTGTCTGTAGCATGCATTGTCTCAGTTTAATTCATCATGTGAGATCAGACTGCATTCATTTTGATGAATGGCTTCCATTCTAAGTGTGAAGGTTGCCTCTACTATCAAACAGGATGGAATATAAACTAATTCTATTTTAAATATTTTTGCTCTTTCCGAAATCCCTTTCTCAACGTAAGCAGGCAGGTTTGGATCCATCATCGGGGGCTGCGCGGATGTGGCGGGGCTGCTTGCAAAGTCGCCCATTAAGGAGTCAGTCCATGAGGCCTACTTCCTCTATCTTTATGTAAGTAATATTTGCCATCACCTGGCATTTCAGATTGTGTTATGTGATTCCCTTGGCACTAGAAGGAGGTTTGGAAGCAACTGTGTAGATCCTGTTAGTCATGTGTTTCTATGGTTATTTTTAAATATTATGACCAGCCTTAGTCAATATATGATGATTATAAATTATGATTTTTTTAATTGCCAGGAGCTGTTTTCTTCCAGAGATCATTTAGAAAGACTTTTAAATTCAGTTGACTCTGATGAATGTGACTTAAAAGAAAAATACTAACAGGGCCAAGAGTTGGGCAATTAGGTTGAGATTCAGACACCAGCTTGCCATGAAGAATGAGAAAATAATGAATAAGAGCAAAATGGGAACCTTCGCTTGACTTCATGTTGGAAGGAGTACTTATTTACAAGCATGGGAACAAAAATTCACAGGAAAAAAATCACCTGTACCTTGTGAGTCCAGGGAAAGTTAGCTGTAACAGAATTCTTTTCTCGATCTGGAGTTACATAAGATAGAAATTAGGAAGCTTCTTGTATCCTCATAGACCACATCATTAGTAAAGACCACTCACAGGACAAGCTTAGTACAGGGTTTTACCAGGTAAAATGCAAAATCAAATGGGAAGGGAATTGAGCACTCTGTGCTCAAAATCCAGCGAATGCTTTCTGTGGCATCTGCAAAGTCAGCCTCAGACCACTCACCAGGCTCAAGATAGGTTGAGGCACTCAGGAAACACATTGGAGCTTTAAAGATCCTAGCTGAATAGCTAAGTAGCCATGCACCACACGTGGTGTCCCAGCCAAGGATAGATTGCACCTACAGGATCACAGCACTGAGTGAATTCATAACCATCTTCTTCCGAGCCAGTACACTCTATGATACTTTCACAAGGATGCAATTGTCTAACAACGCATTTCTCAGAGCATATCCCTGTCTTTAAGTGACACATGGCTATACTGGAGTAAAAGCCATAGAAGCCAGGCTCATTTGCAGCATAAATTTCAGGCAGAAAAAAAATTCAATAAAAAATGAACCACAGTAGTGAAAAGATTCTCATGTCTATTTTGTATTTATTTGTATAAATATCCCTTTGTCATTAAATACGACAGGTACAACCACATTAAGGTTCAGCAACTTTAAGTTCCTCTTATAAATAACACAAGGATGGCAACATTTTAAGGTCACAATTGTTGCTTTTGTACATTAAAATTGTTTATGTTCTTCTTTATGGCTGCATAAAATTCCATTGTGTACATATGCCATAGTTTTGTGATCCATTCATCTGTTGATGGACACCTTGGCTGGTTCCAAAGTTTGGCAATTGTGAACTGTGCAGCTATAAACATAGATACACATGCATTAGTCTGGTAGTTGGGTTTTAGTTCTTTGGGGTAGATGCCTAGAAGTGGTATTGCTGGGTCATACGGTAGGTTCATTCCCATTCTTCTGAGGATCTTCCACACTGTTTTCCAAAACAGTTGCACTAATTTGCAATTCCACCAACAGTGTAGTAGAGTTCCTACTTCTCTTTCATTCTCACATCATTTGCAGGGAAATGGAGAGAACTAGAGAACATTATGCTAAGTAATATTAGTAAGTCACTAAGAGTAAAAAGTCGGATGTCCCCCCTAATCTGTGGGAGCTAGATAGAATGGGACTTAGAAGGGACTTAGAAGGGAAGAAGAAGAAATCTTTAGATGGACAAAGAAGGTGACCTAACTGAGGGAGTTGGGAGGGGGGTGGAGGGAAACACACTATAGCATATGATGTACATAAACAAACTTATAAGACTCAATCACTATCCGGAGCATGAAAGGAAGGGAAGGGGGAGGGAATAGGGTGGGATTGGAGGGAGGGCTAAATGAGCAATGTGTGCATGTATGATGTTGATACCCTGACATATATCAAAATGTATAATTACAATGCACCAATAAATGAACATAAAAAATGCATGTATGTGATGCTAATACTCGTGTTGAGAGTGAGGAGGTGGCAGTGGTAGGGACAATGATCACATCTAGGAAATGCAGGCTGGGCCTGGGCTAATCGAGGATTAGGTCTCATTCACCTCCAAGAGGACAGAGGTTTTTGTTTTGTATTCCCAGCTTTCAAAACAGTCTCTGACATAGTAACTGCCAACACATGTCTGTTGAATGAGTAAATGAATGGACAGATAAATGTATGGATGGAAATAGTCAACCTGTTCTCCTACTCGCCATTTTGGGGACTCTTGAGAGGAACACAGAGTGGGGTGGGGTTGAGATAGTGACCTCTCAACCATTAGGAAATTACTCATGCAGGAACCTTAGGATACACAATTACTGTACTGTTTGCTAGAATCTATAAAAAAAAATTAAAAAAAAAGAAGTAAATCCTCCAGTGCCCACATTTCTGAGTAGCCTCTTTAGATCTTGTGGCATTTCATAATTAACATTCAGATGATATGTACATCTTCCATTTTATTTGATATTCTATCCTTATTCTTTGAGCTTTCTCAATCCTTTGAATTTTCTTTATGATTGTCACTCAAAAAAATAATATTTCAAATGAAGAATAACATAACTGCCCTTTCATTAAAGAGTTGATATAAATTATAGTTTATTGATTCTACTTAAATATTTTGAAATATAACTATGCTATCAAAGAGGTCTTCTAGTTTATTGATGATAATTTTTCTATAAGCACAGTAAAAGTTTATAATGCTAAAAAATAAAAAAGAAAAATTCAATGGGGGTGGGAAGAGAAACTTTTACTACTAACTCTTTGCCCCCTCCCCAAAGACTGGGGAGTTGGCCATAGTCTGTTCCAACCAGTTCTGTCATCAATCATTAGAGGGTTCTTTTACTCAACTGGGGTAGAAATCATAAGTAGGCAAAGCTCAGCTAGCTCCCTTAGTGTTAGCAGCTCTGAGCTTTGAGGGCCATCAACTCACTGCTCTTGGTTTTAGCAGCTCTCTCCATTGCTCTTCTAGCAGCCAGACCTAACAGTTCCTCCTGCAGCTGGAGCTAGCATCTCTCCCAGCAGCTTTTCCTGCGGTTCCCAGCAGCTCTCTGGCTGCTAGCTATTAGGGCTAATAGTCCTTGGTATTATCAATCAGCTCTGGCTATTGGCAAGTTGGTGTCTGCCACCCCCAGTGTTACCAGCTCAATGCAACCAGCTCTGCTTGAGATAGAAATCACAAATAGACAAAATAGAACCATCAGAAAGAGGCTTCAAGTGGGCATGGTGGCACACAGTTGTAATCCCAGTACTTGGGAGGCTGAGACAGGAGGATCACAGGTTCTCAGCCAGCCTCAGCTACTTAGTGAGGCCCTTCACAACTTAGTGAGACTGTTGCAGGACCCTCAATTTACCCCCTGATCCCAGGACAAAAGATATTGGGAAGACCCCCCAAAAGGTAGAAGCATGTGTAACTCCATCTTGTTTAAAGCTGCTCCATTTTGTGAGAAAGTTGCAACCTCAAAATGGGTAACTTAGAGTTCAAAAATTCCTGCTGACTGGGTCATGCTGACTTCAGACCCAAGCCTGCTATGCTTATCAATAGCTACAGACATCCACTAATGTAAACACCCCTCTCCGTATCCTGCTTGCTTGCTTCGAAGAAAACTTGTACGTGACTGCTCACATGCCACCTGCGACCATCTGTGCACGGTCTTTTTCCTTATAAACCCCCTTCTCCCCTGGGTTGGGTACGGAGTGTCTCAGCTGTCTGATTTTAGACCTGAGCCTTCATCCCGGCCAGCAATAAAGGCTTCTAATTTGCTTTTAAAACTTAAAAAAATAAAATAAAATAAAATAAAATTTTTTATGAATCCCTTGGTTATTTGTGGAGCATGACAGGATTTCAGGGGTTGGGGTGGGGATTAGTGTTTTTAGCCCTAGGCAAGAAAAAAATCCAAAATACAAGAAGGAAGTAAAATTTGTTCTAATTCCCTCAACTTGGATTTGAAAAATCTAGGGTTTGAGCCCAAGTCTCTTAAAACATAATTTTCTATTATACCAGGGGTTAAGGGTAAAATTATTATTATAGGTACACAAATAATCACTATACATAATTTCAATTTATATTTATATTACTTAAATGTACTATTAAGTAATATAATTTATGTTATATTAATTTATATTACTATACATCACTGCAATTTTACATTTAAATTCTAACCGTGACCTGTCTTGTCCATCTTGTACTGCTATAACAGAATACCTGAGTCTGGGTGGTTAACAGTGAACAGAACGTACTGTCAGTTCTGGAGTCTACGGCTCAGTATCAATGAACCAGCATCTGGAGAAGGCCTTCCTGCTACATCATCACATGGCAGAAGGGAAGAGAGAGAGAGAGAGAGTCGGGAGCTGAACTCACCTTTCACTAAGGGCCCAGTCACACCCATGAGGGTGGACCTCTCATGGTCTAACACCTTTTAAAGGTTCCACCTATTCCTATTGGTGCTGTAACAAATGCCAGCCGAATAGTGCCTGCCCCTTGCTGATCTAGAACCCATTCCAATTCCACAGATACTACTACACAGGAAACCTGTGGGCTAAAGATAGCAAGTTGAACGCTCGGCCTGTAGATGAGCTTGGGCTCTGGGAGTTCATGCCGTCGCCTCTTTCTGCAGCTCCCTCTGCACACAGAGCTTTCCATTTGCCATCCAATTCCGAGAATGTGGACCATTGACCTCTTAACTCTGGTCGCTCCCCGCCCACTCTACCTTCTGGATGTCTTTCCTCTCCAGAGCTGTGACTTATGAAAATTTCCACTTGTCCCTTCACGTTGACCAGAAAGCAGACACCCAGGCTCTTCTCATTTTAGGTGTTTTTTAACGGCAGTGGAAAAAACCCACTGTAAACAATAATAAAAACCACAAAGGGTGGTTTTCAGTAAAAACTGAAAGGTTTTCCTCTTACTGTAAATGGAGCAATCCTTGTGACTCTTTGTTCCTGATGTGCCTCTACTGTTGCTTAAAGGGAAGCTTCTCATTTATTCTTTATCTATAACTATTATCACTCTGAATGTTCTAAAAGATATTTAATCATGGAATTTGTATGGATGCAGAATCCCAGAAATTGAGATCTGGAGAAATCCTCAAACACTTGTCCAACCTGCTCATGTTACATGTGAGGAAACAAAAATCTAAAACTAACCTACATTATTTTCTCCAACATTTTTCTTATCCTTTGCAATTACTAAATCCACACATGCTCAGTTAAGGAAGTTTTGAAAATAAAAAAGTATGAAGAAAACAAAACTATCTTAAATCCCATAAATCTTTGAAAATCACAGTTTAGCTTTCAGTGTATTTCTTTCCAAACCTTACTCTGTGCATATAGGGATACATATGCTTTGGGTATGTGTGTATGTAAGTAGTGTTTACCGATATTTATGTATGTTTCTATATGTGTAGATATACATTATATGCATACATACACATATAATATATACTTTATATTGTATTTTTCTCTAAATTATCCCATATACTTGTATACGCACACATATTCCTTTTGTTGAGTTGATTGTTCTTTCTTCTACCATTAGACTACATGGATGAAGCTGACGTGCTTAACCTTATGAGTTCCTGGACAAGGAACATCTGTGATTTCCTTTCTTTCCAACTAAACTTTAGAAAAAGCCAAGTCCTCTTCAAAGGGCAAGTGTATCAATCCCCTAGATGCTATGAAAGTTAATGGCTCATAGCTTCCTTCTTTTCTAGAGAACTGGTAATGCTCAGAAGTCATACACACACACACACACACACACACACACACACACACACATCACACAAATTCACATATGCATGGGCAGCTTCACAGGGCATGGGCAGCTATACAAGTCCTCTGCCTCAGAGTTAACCCAACTGTGTGGTACAATTCATAGTCCAGAGCTCCCAGATCAGGCTGAAACTCACATCCAGCCAGGTAACATGTCTTCTTAGCTCCTTTCTCTACTGTGCATCTGAAATGTTGGAGGAGGCAAGGGAGATAGCTATATGGCAGAACAGGCTTTATTGAGATAAAATGTGCAGAGGGGGGTCTCCAGGAAGGATGCAGCCTGTGTCCGCTTACAGGCTGAGGGTTTCTGTTGGTTAATTAGGAGGGAAATTCAAATTCTGGCAGATAGTTCTTAAGGCAGGAAAGCAAGAGCGGGGGTGTTTAAGGCAGGAAGGGGGTTATCTAAAGATCCTTTGTGGTTTGTGCCAAGCAAGATATGGGGGAGTTCCAGTAAGCAAGATATGGGGACTTTTCCAGTAAGTGGAGAGCCTTCACAAAATGGAGTTGCTTTTGCTCTGGCCAGGCATCTCACAGCCTCCCTCATTTACTTTCTCCTGAAAGTCCTTCCTCAATAAGTTATTTTCAAAAGTATTTCCATCCCAGGCCCTATTTTTAAGGAACCTGATTAAGCCATTTTTTTCTGTTTTGGTGGCAATGGGGAAGCATAAGTTGCAATTCCAGAAAACTTCACTTCTCCAAACTTTAGATTATATTTCTGTTGTAATAGAATGACCAAAATGATCATGTAATTTTGACACATTTAATATTTTCCTAAAACAAGAAGCAACTGCTAGTTTTATCTATATATCTGCATAGAAATATATTTTTTGATAAGAGAAGAACCTCTCACTAGCTATTCAGTATGAGACAAGCATAATTTCTGTATTTAGCACATGAGGGATGCACAAATAAGTAAGACAGAGAACTCACCTTCCAGAAACTTACATTCTATCAAAGAAGAGAAAACATATAAATAGTAAAAATAGGATGGCAGTCAGAATGGATACAACTCAAGGCATTCAAAAGGTCCCAAATTTTGTGTAGATCTTCCTTGGGATTGGTATTCAAAAAGACCTGATGGATTTAAACCCAGTCTTACAGATTGGGTTTAATGTGGTAATGGGATGCTTTGTATACATAATTTTATATAATACCCCAACAGTGCTGTGCAAGAAGGTATTTATTTTTGTGGCAGTGGGCATCAAACCCAGGTCCTCACACATGCTAGGAAAGCACTCTACCACTGAGCTACATCCCTACAAGAAGGCATATACCAATCAATATAACTGTGTTGTCTGAGGTCTCACTATTTCAGATAGTTGAAGTAATTATTAAATCAAATCTATGAACTTGAAGAGTGATCTATAAAATGACAAATTGCAAAAACAAAATTGTAGAAAAATAAAATAATATTAAAGGAAAACAACATGAAGGGAAGAAGCCCTTCTATTGGAGAGATGGAGAAAGATTAGCTGGAAGAACAAGCATCCAAGTGATGACTTCATGAAGGACACATCTGTTAACTGGGTCACACAAGAAAACTCTCCAAAACTCAATGGCTTAAGGCAATAAGTATTCATGACTGTTCTCAAGCTTTTCTTTTTTGGGGGGCGGAGTCATTCTTGTGGTTTCTGCCAAGTTCACTCATGCACCTGTAGTTGCCTATAGGTTTGTAAGGCTCTGCTGATCTAGGCTGGACCCTCTCCCATAAATGGCTGCAGGCTGAGCTAGAATAGCCTTGGATGGGACAACGGCAGTTCCTCCACCCAGTATGTCATTTTCTATCAGGCCAATCTGGGCTTGTTCATATGCCAACAGGTTTCTGAGAGAAATATCAGAATAGCCCAAGATCTCTGGAGCCCTAGGTTTGAAACTGCTACAAAGTTGATTCTGCTCCATTCTTTTGGCCAAAGATCAATCACTAGGCTAGGAAAGTAGGGAGATAGAGCCAATCTCATGAAGGGAAAATCTACAATGTAACACTGAAAAAGATGTGAATATTGAGAGGAGTAAAAACTGGGACCATTTGAGACCATTTGGGACCATTGAGAGGAGTAAAAACTGGGAAATTCTTCCTGTTTATGATAGATTTTTTTTTTAATCATACACAGGAAGAATTTCAGTAAGCAGAAGGAGAGAAGGCAAAGCATTACTTCTTGTGGCTCTGGATAAAAGAACCTGGATTCAAAGGCCAGCGTTGTGAGTTTTTAGATGTTGACCTTGGGAAAGTCACCTAAATTTTGGTGTCTCCGTTTTTTCATCAGTAAAATGTGTGGGAGAACAGATACCCACCTAGTAACATTGATGAGAGAGTTCTATTATGTAACCTTTGCAAAATGCATTGAACATTAGAAACTCCCAGTAGTGCTGGCTCTGTTTTTTTTTTTTATGAATAAAGGTAGAGAGGTTGTTGAAGGAGGTGAGGAGGGTTCCTTGGTCAGAGCCGTAGGATGCACTGACAGAGCACAAGCTGGAGTCAGTAGACTTCATGACTCTCACAATTTTGTACTGGAAACATCAGCTTCTCAACATAGTGAAAGCAAACTTGGCCTCAGACTTCTGAGGGTAGGCACAAGGAAGAAGTCCTTAATCCTTAATGAGGGGAGTCTCTTGACCCACAAATAAATGGCTGAGTTTGTGAACAGGTGTGGTTCTCATCTTGTCTCCGTTGACCAGTGTGACCATGGGTCTGCTCTGCAGTGGAAAGCATGGGTTCACTAAGTGAAGCTGACCTCCTCCAGGCCTCTGATTCAGTGAAGCAGACATTGTCCATAGACACTGGAAAAACTCAATGACATCTCCCAAATATGCACCACCCAGAAACTCCACTTGGGGCCAAGATTGTGACAAGTGCGTAGCATTGTCCAGACCAAACATAAGCTCATCGATGTTGATTTTTGCAATGCTACATGTGAACACTGATGGGAGTTCTCAAAGTATGATATATGGTGACCCACACTCCTTGGAAACACTTCACCATTTAAACACTTCACTATGTAAAAACTTTGGCTATGAGTCTTACTCCCTTCTTCTAATTATTTGAAGGAACACACATACACAGTCATATGCAATATTACAATCATACTGATTTTGGCATCCAAATAGCCTCACTTCAAGTGAGGATAAGTGATATCATGGGACACTTTCAACCCATCTGCTGGCATTCCTGCCATTAAAATCACACCTGGCTTAGAATGTTATGCGTAGCTGACACATTCTTCACACTGGCACTCTTGTACCACTATATTACCTTCTCTTCCCTGTGTATGTTGTTTCTCCTGAACAACAAAAAAAAATGTGTATTTAAGCTTAATATGTACTTAGTGTGCAATACTAGGCAGAACCTGATATGCAAAAGCAGAACTCTGAGAAATAATTTTCTGCTATTTATAAGCCATGAAGACTGTAGTACCTTGTTATAGCAATCTGAACTAAGACAATGCCCCAATAGTCTTCACATTTGTCACAGCATTGCAGAAATGTGCAAAAATCTCAGGTCCTGTTGAGGAGGAACACTGGGGACTGCTCCCCCATGCAAAAGAATGTGGCAAGCATGTCAGACGAGGAGAGGAAGTTGAGGTGAGGCACCCTCAGTGTTCTCAGCAGTCTCAGCTCATGACATTCTCCCTGAGTTGTTGCTGGAATGCCTCAGCCAGTTCTGATCCACCTTGCGATCCCTATACTCCTGCCTGGGATGCTTTCCTCCCATTCTTTGCTCATCTCTTTATTCGTTCTCTAAGTCCTTGCAGAATATCGCTTTCTCAGGGAAGCCTTCCCAGACTCGCATCTAAACTAGTTCCGCACGTGTGCACATCACATTCTCTAGCTTTTCATCACAACCCCTATTCCAGTTTAGCATTTGATCATTTTATAGTTATTTTACATCTTCCTGCCTCCCCACTAAGCTCTCTAGCAGACTAGTTCGAGGAAATCAATTATTGTTATTTGAGGAAATGAAGAAACTGAGACTTAGAACTTAATAATTTGTCAAGTTTATACAATTAACAAGTGGTAGGGTATACACTAGGTCCTCGACAACTATTTGATAAATAAATAAATGAGATCACACATTTACGAGGCAAGTTGCTTACAAGCTGTTGGGTCATTCTACACATAATAATGTTTTTCTTTGTATTTTTTCACAAAGTTGCATTCTATAAATTTGATATATCAGTCCTAGTTTTATACTATGAAGCTCAAAAAAAGATTTTGCTTGATTTGTGATATCTCTTCAGTTCCTTATTTTATTTATACCAAATGTTGGATGTCATTCTAAGAGCACAATAATGAACAACAACCAAAAAATCTGCTTTCATGGAGTTTACTGGAGAATGAAAAAATGACAAACATTATAGAAATTTGAAGTTACTACAGTGTCATATATTTCTCAGGAAAGAAGCTGTAGGAGCTTATAACAGGGATTTTAACCTCAATTCTGAAAGTGAGAATTCTCCTGTCAAGGAAAAACAAAAGGATGAAAGGCATAGATTTTAACTAGTCAATGAGGAGTGGAAGATGCATTCCAACAGAGACAATGGTATGTGTAATGACCCTCTGGAGGAAGCACAATGTGTGTGAGACTAAAGAAAGATCCATGCAACTGAATCAGAGAAAGTGCCTATGATATGGTGTGAGATAAGGATCAAGATACACACAGCGGCCAATCCATGCAAGGCCTCATAGATAATACCAAAGATACTAAGGGCAATGAGGACCATCAAGGAGTCTTAAACTAGGAAACAGTGCTATCAGATTTATATTTTGTAAAATGTTATGCTTACAAATGTTTG
This sequence comes from Glis glis, assembly GCA_004027185.1. Classification (NCBI taxonomy): domain Eukaryota; kingdom Metazoa; phylum Chordata; class Mammalia; order Rodentia; family Gliridae; genus Glis; species Glis glis. Next base: position 26,113 of record PVJS01009556.1, read on the forward strand.
GAGAATATAGGGGGCAAAGAGCAAATACAGAGAGATAACCAGATGTTATTGCTGCCACAGTATGATGAAAGTTTGCTTATTAAAAGCATTAGAGGTAAAAAAAAATGAACCATTTGACATACTATTGGAAAGTAAACTAAACAGGATGCATGTACGGTTTGGAAGAGAAAGATAAGAAAAATGACCTTTACTGAATGATTCTTGAAATGTCCGTAGTGGTAGAATCTGCTAAATCCCTATCCTAATAACCATCTTCCTCCTTCCTTCTTAACAATAGAACCCTACATTTACTTGCCGTGCCAAGAAAATCAGATAAGGTCTATGTTTTTCTTTCACACTTTCAGCTATATATGGTCAGGTATGTCATTAAACAGTGACCAATCAAATATAAGTTGAAGTGTTAGGGTCTTCGCAGATGCTACCTTAAAAGAATGGTGTTGAGGTATACCTCTTCACTTCCTAAACCTTTTTGCCTGAAACTCAGTGTCGCTGAAACCTTTGACCATATATTGGAAGATGAGAGAAAGAAAAAGCTGTGTGGAATGTATCCACCTGAAGTGAAGAAACCTGCAGGGAGGAAAGAAAGAAGAGGCTGCTGGGATGATCACAAAGACCCTTTTGGATGCTAATCTGCCCCATGGATGCTAATCTGAACCTTGGGGGGAAAGTACATGCAAGATGAGGGCAGCAAGTGCATACACTTTGGTGCTAAGATCAGATGTGACATAAACTAGGGAACAAATGTTCTCCCATGTCTCCATGGAACTAAATATAACATATACTCATTGCCTTCTCTACGGGGCATATCCTCAATCCAACATTGCCAAGGTAACATGGGCTTCTGAACTGGGCTGGCGGAGGCTTTGATGGGGTGGGGGAGGAGAGGGAGAGCCCGAGATAATGGGGTTGAGAACACTAGCAGTTGTTTCAAATTATTAAGAAATAATTTGAGTATTTGTATCTATAGCTGTTAACCCACATTACTTAACTGTGTAAAATAAACAGGCAAAAGATGGCTGATTCATCCTAGACAAATAGAATCTTAATAAGAAAAGCTAATTAGTATGACAATAACATTTTCCCTTACCAACATATTCTAGAGGGAGGTGAATTTTAGAAATATATTGATAAACAATTCAGGGATAAAGTATTATTTTAATACTCACTAGGCAGAACAGGGTGAAATTTTATTTTTCATAGCCTGTGCGCAGAAAATGATGTATCTGGCAGTCCTGAGTCCCTCAAAGTCTACACATTGCAAAGACAAGGACCTGGGGCTGATCTCTGAGCCCTGGCAGTGTCCCCCTTAATGGGTGGGCTTGTGTGCCTGAGGCCTAGGTCTAGCTCTAGCAGCCTGCTCTCTAGCTCTAGAGTCTAAGCAGCTGCGGTTACTCATGTGAGCCCTGAATGCTTCCATGGCTGACCCACAGGAAAACCCTGGACTCAATGGCAAGAACGAGGGGGAGGGAAATAATTATGCTCTATAAATACAAAGCATAAAATGTGATTTCCGGTTTAAATCCCAAAGAGCTTGTGTTTTATCATTTGTAAAAGGACTATTTAAAGAGGCTTATACTGGTAATGATGTAGGCTAGAAAAAATAAGTAGGTAGAAAGAGATACAGGAAGGAAAAGTAAAATATAACTTTAATATAAGAAGCTGGAGCTGAAGTGCTTCAGCCTTTACTCCCCAAACCAGTTCTCTTTCCCAGGCCTGACTCTCCCAAATTTGTGGGAAATCTATAGATACTAGAGTTAACTAAAAAAAAAAACAAAACAAAAACAAAAACAAAAACAAAAACTATAATTGCCCTGTGCATTGATAACAAGACAGGTATGATATTTTGAGAAACCTATAGTTTAGGACACTCTCCAGATTATCTGTCAATCAGATAATGAAGACCCCAATCAGCCTGAGGACCCTAAGGTTGACCAGACCACCAGACCTCCAGGAACCGCCTTGGGAGGACCGGACTGAGGTCATCTTCCCTAAAGCTGACCAGATCACCAGACCACCATAAACTGCCTTGGAGACTCCTGGACTGACATCACCCTCACACACCTCCCCTAGCCCACCCCTCACAAAAGTCCCCTATAAGGAAAGAGCCCTGCACTCCCCAATATGCCTTCCTCATCTTGAGGTGGCCCACATTCTTTCTTGAATGTGTATTTCTTCCCTTTTCCCCCAATAAACCTCTGTCCATGTCTCTGACTGGAGCATGCTGAAATTCTTTTCCATCACATTAGCCAAGGACCCCACCAATCCTGAGTTCCTGAGTTGAGGAATCAACCTGTCATTCCAACAGTCATATTTGAGATAATTCGAGCATCAAAAATAATCCTATCTGTAATTATTTCAAATACTTTGAATATGTGAAAATTTGTGAGTAGATAAAGGTAGTCATAATGATATAAAATAAAATAGAAGACCTCGCATATCACTTTGGTAAGTATCTAAAATGCCATTCCTTACTATGAAAATAGTACTTAGAAGAAAAGATGTATGCATTAATTTTGCCTCAGACATTTAGAATTATTTTACCCTCATTGTGAATTTATTCTCTTTATATTAAAACATATTTTATTTGATACTTCTATGGCTATATATTTTCTTTCAATTTGTATTCATGTTATTAATCTTTTTTTCTCTACCTCTTTATTTCAACCATTATATATCTTTATATTTTGATAGATCTTTTAAAAACTGTGTGAATATTTTCCCATCTATCAATCTTTGTCTCTTAGCAGGAATAACTAGTTTTTTTGTATTTTTAATTTTACTATGAAAATTTCAAATATAAATGACAGAAAGAGTAGTACAACTAACATTCAAATACTCACCACTCATAACACCAGTTGTTGATATTTTGCCAAATTTGTTTCACCTGTATCTATGGTTATTTCACTAATTATTTGAAAATAAATTAAGCACAACAAAATTGGAGTTACTCTTTTACTGTAACCATTACATTTAGAAGGGAAAACAGGAGTTTTTAATCTATAAATTTATTCAGTTCCAAAAGATCTTTGTAAGCAGGGAAAATATATGAATACAAAATTGCTAGTCTCCTTCTCAAATTCTTGAAAACAGCCTGTGATACTCAAGTCCAACAAGAATGGTATAGAAAAGAAAGCTGCATGCCAGCTGATGGGAAAAATAGTTTTAAATAATAATGAGCTCAAGAAAATATAACAAAAATTATAAATGGATTAAAAAGAAATTTTCAAATAAAATATTAGGAAAGCAAATCTAACAATATGCAAAAATAACATCATACTATGGTAAACTTACCCCATTGATATATTCACATTAATAGACCAATGAAGAGAAGTTAGATGATCATTTCAGCATGCAGGACAAGGAAAAGACAAAATTCAATATTGATAAGTGCTTAAAATAACCAGTTAAAACTAAAATTAGAAGAAAACTTTTTCAATTTAATAAAGGGAATCTATTAGTTTAAATTATAGAAAATATTATACTTATTGATGGAATATTTTTAATATATTCATTTATTGGTGTATTGTAGTTATACATTTTGATAAGTGTCAGGGTATCAGAAGCATGCATGCACACATTGCTCATTTAGCCCTCCCTCAAATCCCACCCTATTCCCTCCCCCTTCCCTCCTTTTCGTGTTCAGCATAGTGATTGACTCTGATAAATTTGTGTATATATATCGTGTGCATTAGTGTGTTTCCCTCTTCCCCCCTCCCATCTTCCTCAGTTAGGTCCCCTTCTTGCTCATCTAAAGTTTTCTCCTTTGTCTGGAGTCTCTTCTAAGCCCCATTCTCCCTAGCTTCCACATATTAGGGAGAACGTCCGACTTTTCAACTCTTTCGACTGACTAATGTCACTTGGCATAATGTTCTCCAGTTCCCTCCATTTCCCTGTAAATGATGTAATTTTGTTCTTCTTTATGGCTGCGTAAAATTCCATTGTGTACATATCCCATAGTTTTGTAATCCATTCATCAGTTGATGGGCATCTTGGCTGGTTCCCAAGTTTGGCAAATGTGAATTGTGCGGCTATAAACAAAGATACACATGCATTTGTCTGGTAGTTTAGTTTCAGTTCTTTTGGGTAGATGCCTAGAAGTGGCTGGGTCATATGGTAGGTTCATTCCCACTTTTCTGAGGATTATCCACATTGTTTTCCAAAGTGGTTGCACTAATTTGCAATCCCACCAACAGTGTAGTAGAGTTCCTACTTCTCCACATCCTCGCCAGCATTTGTTGTTGTTTGTGTTTTTAATGATTGCCATTCTAATTGGGGTTAGGAGAAATCTTAGGCTGGTTTTGATTTGCATTTCTCTGATTGCTAATGATGTTGAACATTTTTTCATACATTTATTGGCCATTTGTGTTTCTTCTTCTGTGAAGTGTTCATTTAGTTCACTTGCCCTTTTTTTGATTGGGTTATTTGTTTTTTTAGTGGTGATTTTTTTAAGTTCTCTGTATTTTCTAGATATTAGTCCTCTATCAGAGGAGAAGCTGGCAAAAATCTTCTCCCATTCTGTCAGCTTTCTGTTGAGGTTCTTGATTGTTTCCTTTACTGCACAAAAGCTCTTCAGTTTAATGCAATCCCACGTATTGATCCTCATTTTAATTTCCTGTGCCTTTGGGGTCTTGTTGAGGAAGTCTTTACCTGTGCCTATGTGTTGAAGTGTTGGGCCTATGCCCTCTTCAAGTAGCTGCAAGGTCTCTGGTCTGATTTCTAGGTCGTTGATCCATCTTAAATTGACTGTTGTACTAGGTGAGAAAGTGGGGTTTATTTCTGTTTTTCTGTATATGGTTAGCCAATTTTGCCAGCACCATTTGTTGAAGAGGCTATCTTTTTTCCAGTGGATGTTTTTAGCCCCTTTGTCAAAAATCAATTGACTATAGGTGTGTGGATTTGTTTCGGGGTCTTCTATTCTGCTCCATTGATTTATGTGTCTGCTTTTATACCAATATCATGCTGTTTTTATTACTATGGCTTTGTAGTATAGTTTGAAGTCAAGTATTCTGATGCCTCCTGCATGGTTCTTGTTGCTGAGAACTGGCTATTCTTGTTTTTTTTGTTGTTCCAAATGAATTTAAGGACAGATTTGTCTGTCCGTGAAGAATGACTTTGGTAATTTAATGGGTATTGCATTGAATCTGTAGAGCACTTTTGGAAGAATGGCCATTTTGATGATATTTATTCTGCCTACCCAAGAGCATGGAAGATCTTTTCATCTTCTAAGATCTTCTTCAATTTCTTTTTTCAATGTCTTAAAATTTTCCTTGTAGAGGTCTTTTACCTCTTTGGTTAGGTTTACTCCCAAGTATTTTATTGTTTTGGGGGATATGTGAATGGAAATGTCTTCTGGATTTCTTTTTCAGTGGATTTATAGTTGGCATACAGAAAAGCTTCTGATTTTTTAAGATTGATTTTTGTATCCAGACACTTTGCTGAATTTGTTGATCCATTCTATGAGCCTTTTGGTTGAATTTGCTGGATTTTCTAAGTATAATATCATGTCATCTGCAACTAGAGATAGTTTCAGTTCCACTTTTCCTCTTTGTACTCCTTTTATTTCCTTCTCTTGCCTTATTGCTCTGGCTAGAGTCTCAAGTACTATATTGAAAAGGAGTGGTGACAGCAGGCATCCTTGTTCCTGTTTTTAAGGGGAACTCTCAAAGTTTTTCCCCATTCAGTATGATGTTGGCTGTGGGCCTACTGTATATTGCCTTTATGATGTTGAGGTATGATCCTTCTATTCCGATTCTCTGCAGAGTTTTTATCATGAATGGGTGTTGGATTTTGTCAAATGCTTTTTCAGCATCTATTGAAATGATCATGTGATTTTTGTCTTTAGTTTTGTTTATGTGGTGGATTATATGGATTGTTTTTCATATGTTGAACCAGCCTTGAATCCCTGGAATGAACCCGACTTGGTCATGATATATGATTTTCTTGATGTGGTTTTGAATGCGCGTTGCTAGTATTTTGTTTAGAAGTTTTGCGTCTAAGTTCACCAACAATATAAGTCTGTAGTTTTCTTTTCTTTAGCTGTCTTTATTTGGTTTTGGTATTAATGTGATGTTGGCTTCATAGAATGTATTTGGGAAAGTCCCATTTCTTTCTATTTCACAGAATAGATTGAGGAGTATTGGGATTAGTTCTTCTATAAAGGTTTTATAAAATTCACCTGGGAAACCATCTGGACCTGGGCTTTTCTTTGATGGTAGGCTCCTTATTGCTGCTTCAATCTCTTTGATTGCTATTGGTCAATTTAAATTTTCTATATCTTCTTGATTCAACTTAGGAAGGTTGTACGTGTCTAGAAATTTGTCAATTTCTTCTAGGTTTTCCGTTTTGTTGGAGTACAGTTTTTCAAAGTAGTTTCTGATAATCCTCTGGATTTCCATGCTGTCGGTGGTAATATCACTTTTTTATCTCTTATTTTCATAATTTGGGTTGATTCTCTCTTTCTTTTGGTTAGGTGGCTAGTGGTTTATCTATATTATTTTTTCAAGGAACCAGCTTTTGGTTTTGTTGATTTTTTGTACTGTTTTTTTTTATTCTCTACTTTGTTGATTTCTGCTCTGATTTTAATAATTTCCTGTCTTCTACTGGCTTTGGGGTTAGACTGTTCCTGTTTTTCAAGGGCTTTGAGGTGTCATTAGGTTATTTATTTGGTGATTTTCTGTTCTTCTTATGTGGATACTCAGTGCTATGAATTTTCCTTTTAATACTGCCTTCAGGGTGTCCCAGAGATTTTGATATGTTGTGTCTCTGTTTTCGTTTGTTTCTAGGAATTTCTTAATTTCTCCCCTTATTTCTTCTCTGACCCATTCCTCATTCAGCAGTGTGGTGTTCAGTCTCCACGTGTTGATGAGGTTTTTCTGGGTCTTCCTATAGTTGATTTCTAGTTTCATTACATTATGGTCTGAAAAGACGCAGGGGATTATGGCACATTTTTCAAACTTGCTAGTACTCACTTTGTAGCCTAGGATATGGTCTATTTTAGAGAAGGTTCCATGAACAGCTGAAAAAAATGTGAATTCAGCTGTAGTGGGGTGAAATATTCTGTATGTGTCTACTAGGCCCATTTGGTTTATGGTGTTCCTTAGGTCTGAGGCATCTTTACTGACCTTTTGTCTTGAAGATCAATCTAGTGGTATGAGAGGTGTTGAAGTCTCCCAATATTATTGTATTGGGATCTATGTGTGATTTAATGTCACGAAGAGTTTCTTTTATGAAAGTGGTTGCACCTATGTTTGGGCCATAAATGTTGACTATTGTTATATCCTCTTGCTGAATTGTTGCTTTTAGCAGTAAGAAATTACCTTCTTTGTCTCTTCTGATAAGTTTAGGTTTGAAGTCTAATTTGTCTGATATCATAATTGATACTCCTGCTTGTTTTCGAGTTCCATTAGCGTGGATTACCTTGCTCCATCCCTTCACCTTTAGTTTGTGTGTATCTTTACTTGTAAGGTGTGTTTCTTGCAGGCAGCATATAGATGGATTGTGATTTTTAATCCATTATGCCACCTTATGTCTTTTGATTGGGGAGTTGAGGCCATTTATATTCAGCGTGATTATTGAGAGAGAGGTTTTAATTCCTAACATTTTGAGTTTTAATTTCTGTTTAAGGTAGTGTTTGTTCTTTGCCTAGTTGTTTTTTTGATGGAAATCACTGTTTCTCTGGTTCTGGCATTTCCTTATTATTCCTTCCTTGTAATTAATCTCTTTGAGTATTTTCTCTAGTGCTGGTTTGGAAGACATAAAGTCTTTCAGCTTCTGTTTGTCATGGAAGGTTTTTATTTCCCCATCGAATTTGATAGATATCTTTGCTGGGTAGATAAATCTTGGCTGGAAGTTGTTTTCTTCCAGAGTGTGGATTATGTTGCTCCAGGCCCTCCTGGCTTTCATGACTTAGTTTGGAAGGTCAGTAGTGATTCTTATTGGTTTGCCTCTGAATGTTACTTGGTCTTTTATTCTCACTCCCTTTAAGATTCTCTCCTTGGCTTCTACATTAGTCAATTTGATTATTATGTGGCATGGTGTACCTCTTCTCTGATCTTGTCTATTAGGGATCCTATATGTTTCCTGTACCTGTGTGTCGACCTCTTTGTCTATGTTTGGAAAATTTTCTAATATTACTTCTCTGAATAGATTATCAATTCCTTTGGTTTCAGCTTCTATTCCCTCTTCTATGCCTATTATTCTTAGGTTTTCTCTTGTAAGACTAGCTGAGATCTCTTCAATGTCCAATTCATGCTGTCGAATTGTTTTTTCTAATTTATATACTATGTGTTCATTTTTGGAGAGGTCATCTTCTAAGAGTGAGATTCTGTTTTCCATGTGGTCTAGTCTATTGTTGATAGTCTGTATTGATGCCTTCATTTCAATTATTGCATCCTTTACTTCCTTCAGAGCTTCTTTTTGATTCCTGTTCAGGGTGTCAGATTCTTTGTTTATTTGATCCTTCATTGCTTTCAAGCTCCCTCTGAATTCTTTTTGAAAATTCTGTATCATTTCTACTATTAAAGTACTGAATTGTCCTTCTGGCAATCTTTGCACTTCTGTGTTGGCGAGTTCTGTTGTTGTGGGGTGGTGGGAGCTCATTGTTTCTTTGCTATTCTTCCTTTTAATGATTTCAGGTTGTTTATGTTTATACCTTTGTTCCTTTTGGTAGCTCTCTCTCTCTCTAACTCTGTAGGTATCATATGTCTAATCCCTCTCTCTTTATGTTTTTCTTATCCTGGAGGTAGATAGTTGCTACTAGGTGAGCCTTAAAGGTGAATAACCTTTCCTGAATGATTATTCTCTCTTTCTCAGTATAATGTCTATTTGCAGGCCAAATTCTTGGTCTCCTTCAGTGATGGGGACCCTTGCCTGGTGCCTCTCACTACCTGTGCAGGCAACCAGTGCCGCTATTGCCCCTCTCACTGCAAGTGTGGGTCTCTGCGGTCTCCACTTGGGCTGTCTCTATGTCTCTCTCTGTCTACACTTATGGCAGGTGTCACCAGCAGGGGGCCCCGGGCTTGTGTTTCTCTTTGCCTACAGAAGCGGTGGATGTTGCTTTGACCCAATTCTGTGCAAACACGGAACTCCACATTTTCCGCAGAGAGGGCTGGTTTGGTCCAATTTTTCCCCATGTACCACAGCTGTATGTTCTGTGGTGATCCCCGGGACTCTAAGGGTGCTGCGACCTGTGGGCTGCAAGTCTGTCCCCCCCAAATGTCGCCAGGGACTGTCTGCTTATCCACATGTCTACTGCGCCCCACAGCCAACCCCAATCCCACCTCTGCCAGGGCAATCCGCAGTCTCAGACCATGCAAGTCCCTGTGGCTGCTCTGGGTGGTCTCCCCCTGGGGCAGCTTGTTGACTTATGGTCTCATTGAGCGCTGCTCCTAATCTGGGGTGAGGGGTGGGCTCAGCCACTGCAGCAGGTTCTGGTCAGGCCTCCGGGCCCTGGGGACTCTGCTGAGCATGGAGTGAACTGCTGCTCGCTTTTGTCGCTGATGCTCTGCAGTGTTGGTTTTAGAAGAGCTCCCGGGCTTCTTTGTTGGTGGCCTGCAGAAGCCGCAATACTGGTAGTCGCCAGCACGGTCTGACCAAGATGGCGCCACTGCCACTTCTGCCATCGCGGCAGTTCGGGTCTGTGTCGCGTGTGGAGCAGGTCGCTGCTCGCCATCACTGCTGCTATTCTTCAGCTGTTGGGTTCACAGCAGGTCGCTGGCATCTCTGTTGGTCTTGTGTAGAAGCCACAATGCTGGTAGCCGCCGGTAAGGACCTGCCATGATGGCGCCTCTGTCGCCGCTGTCGCTGCCGCCGTTTGGTGTCTTGAGTGGAGCGAGCCGCTGCTTGCTTTCGTCTCTGCTGATCTGCAGTTGAACTCACAGCAGGTCTCTGGCTTCTCTGCCGGTGGTGTGTGGAAGCTGCGATGCCGGTAGCGGCCGGCATGGTCCGGCCAAGATGGCACCGCTGTCATCCCTTAGGTAAGGCGCTTGGAGCTTTTTACTTTCCTCTGTTTTGTCTTCTGACTTTGATTCCATTACTTTTCAAATTTTTCATTGTTTAGTTCAAGTTTTTGTTGCTTTTCTTCTCCTGTTGAGAAGTTGCTTTCACAGCAATTGAGACCCAAGTCTCAGAGAGATCGTAACTTGGTATCTCCCTTAGTGGCCATCTTGGACCCCCCTATAATTTTTCTGAACTGTGTCTTAGTGGAATATTAAAATGATATCAGGGCAAAGATGAAAATAATCTATTTAACCATTGTCACTAGATGCTGTACCAAATATACAAACCAGGAAAGGTGGAGGGAGAGAAAGACTGATTTAAAAATAGGAAAAAATGCAATTATTAATAGATGATAGGATTGTACATAGAAATTCTAGAAACTATCATAATGACTTATTTAAATAATTGGAGAATTTAGAAATATTACCAAATAAAAATTAATGTACAAAGTGAAATTATGTTGTTTATAAGCAACATACAGAAAAAAAGAAATACTGCTTTCAATTAAAAAAACTAAATAATAAATCTAACAAAAATATGTAATATTTCTAGAGAAAAAGAGGTAAAATTTATATTGAGAGACTTTAAGATGATCTACATAATAATGGAGAGCTATGTTATCCTCAGGGATTGCATATGTGCTAAATTTAATCCAAAATCTATAAGAAAATAAAAAGTAACCAAGAAAATTTCAATGCAGAAGAATAATACTAAAGAATGTGTACCACTAGATATCAAGGCTTCTTATAAAGATAAGGAAACTAAGAAAGGCCAGAGTTGAAAGCAAGCCTGGTGTGTTCTAAGCATACCAGAGATTATCGATTAGGTTGAGTAAGGAGTAGACCAGTAGGAGATGAAGTCAGGGAAGAAGTGCAGGAGATGGGAAGGAAGGAAGTGAAGGAGTTGGGGATCAGAGCATATCCATGTCCTAGTAAAAAGTTCTTACTTTGAATAAGTTAGGCAATCTTTTGAGCTGTAAAATGGGTAGCTCAAAACAACTCTATTTTCTGTGACAACGAAAGTTTATAGAGGGGCAAGGGAAGATAGAGTGGTTTTAGTGCAGAAGTAGGGAGATCAGTTTGGGAAATATTGCATTCACTGAGGTAAAGGAAGCTGACACCTTGAATCAGGGAGAGAGGAGTAGAAGTGTGTGCAGAGACATAAGAGTCTGGATATTTCAGAGCTGAAGCCAGTGGGAGAACCAGAATAACTAAGGAGATTCCTAAGATTTTTAACATGGTATTTGGCCAAAGTCAAGGATGAAAATATGCCATCAGCTTTAGACTCATGTGGTAATTTACTAAATTAATGAAGTTGATCAGTTTATTAACACTGGCATGTTTGAATGAGTTGTAGAGTAGTAGAAGGTGTGCAAGTGGAGGCAAGGAAATAGAAAAAAAACAAGAAGACAAGTTTTGTTGTTGTTGTTGTTTTTAATTTAGTACTTGGACAAATGAGAGGAGTGGCCAAGAACTGAGATGAAAAATCAGAGGGAGAAAAAGTTCTAGGTCAGAGAAGCAGGAGCTCAAAGGAGCATGACCTTTCCACAGAATGGCACAGAGTGACAATGAGGAAGAAGCATGAGAAGCAAGATGGTTACTGATCCCAGCTCCCAACTGTGAGGTTACACAGGGCCTGAGAAAAGAGTATCATGGCATGGGAGGGTTACAGGAAAAGAAATGCTCTCTGCGGAATTCCAGGTTACATCCTGTCGGGGTCCTGGTCAGGGGCTAGCTGTGGTTGCAGGTGGTGAGATCCCCAGGATGAAGAAATCACTCAGAGTTACCATCTGGAGGAGAACAAACAGCAACCTCATTCTCTGGCTGTCCCTTATATAGGGTTCTAGGCAAAATGGCACATGCACACATGTGCATGTGTGACACACTTTGCATAGTCATTGCACATAACTACATACAGTGTGCATACGTAATGCGTGCATATGTGAGATGTGCGTGTGCATTTGAGACTGTGCAGGATGCATTCCCATCTGTGGCTGCCAAGGTCATGCCATCACCGCCAGCCTGTTCTCCCTCTTGGTCCCCATACATCCAAGGCAAGGAAGTAGAAGAAACTCCAAGGTCAGCAAGAATGCCCATCTGGAAGATAGATAATGTTCTTCTCCAAGTTCCCAAGAGGTCGTCTTTTCCTGTAACCTTATTCATATCCACCTCAGTCCATAGCCACCTTCTCTCACTCTGTCACATATCTAGCAATCACACACAAACCTCTGTGAGTTTCTTTCATTATTGTTTTGTCCAACTTCATTTAGCATTTTCCTTTCTCTTCCTCATTTGAGGATGTCTTCTTTCTTGGCACAGAAGTCAAATTTCTCACTAAACCTGGCATCACTGCCCTTGACACAGTGATTTCATTAGAATTGCTGCTGTTCATCTGTTTTCTACTGACTTGATTTTAAAAATAAAATTAAAAAAGCAAAATAAATACCGAGTCCAAATAAAAAGCCAAAAGAAACCCAGCTTCCACTCTGACTTATACAATTATTCTCTGGAATACAAATATGTCTCTCCAAAAGTTCTGTTTTAACCAAATACCAAAAGCCTGACTTCTTCTGCACAGCTTGTAAGCAAATGTGAGCGTGTGGACTAGATTTACACCTTACTCACAAAGAAAGAGAAAGGGTTGTGAGGCTGAGGAGGAGGCAAAACAAAGGTTTATTTTGTAGCAATGGAATCACACTGCCTGGTTAGAGATGAACTTGACTGATGGGTTTTCCGTGAGAGCCTCCCAGCACTTAATCTTTGCCAAATATTAATGTGCTGAATTTATTACAGTTGAGTTCTGAAATTAAAAATGGCCATCTGTGGCACATATGTGTGGTACATGGAACAGTAATATATTGTGGATCAGCCCAACATGGAGCAAAGAATATGGTAATCATGACAGGGCAGGTGAATTCACACGCACACCAGGGCAGCTAAATAAATCTGCTGGACACTGGTGTTGGTGCCCTCCATAGGTATCTGCTTTCCAACACAATGTACAATATGTATGAGATATTTATTAATAATCCCTTCAACATACCTCTATAATAGACTGTGCAGCCTAAACCCAAAAATGCAGTTTACTGCAAAAGAACAATCAATTGAGCAAAACCGAATTTTAGAGGGAAAGGTCACAAATGCCAGAGAAAAGAAAAAATGGTTCCTTCTGTCTGGAGATGAAGACAGCGATGAAGGTCAATATTGCACAGGTTGCTCCACTGGGATGTATATGCAGATGTCAAGATCAAATTGGAGAAATAGATGTATGTACATATTTTGTGATTAAAAGAGAAAGAAAATAGCATTTCATGTTTTATTAGGAAACAGAGTTCACCTGAGATTAACATTTGCTACCAATCCAAAGAGCACAAGATAGGTTTCACAAGGCTGAAAATGTAAAAGCTAAATAGAAAACTGATCTTTTGTGAATTTTATAGAGGGTACTCTTCTAGAAAGACAGGATGCATTTGACAAGGTGTGGGAACCACAGAGCATGAATTTTTTAATGAATCTATTCACACTTTGGATTGTCTGGGTCAATAGAATAGAAAACAATTAAGTTAAAACTGATTCTTGGAATGTCATGAACATCACAGCAGAGAGTGGGCTATTATTTCTATGGCTTTGGTTTGTGCTTACATGACTGAGTTTAGTCAGTTTAGTTAATCCACAGGTAGACAAGATGTGTGTATCAGGGTTCTAAGAAATTGATGACTTAATGATGGTTTCACAACCATAAGCCACAGAGTGTTCAAATATTATACTGTCAGTCACCTAGACCTCCTCATGGATTCCTGAAGACAGAGTAGGAATAAAAATGTTACCTTCTAAATAGCATTAACAGTTTCAAGTTCAGTGATTTTGAAACTCTGAAAATGTTCTGGAGAGTAACAGAGAGGGAAAGAGGTCCAGAAAGAAGAGTGCCACAGTGTCTACAGGACAGAACAAAGCAGCACTTAGCCACTATTTGACATTATTCAGCACCTTTTGACTACACGTAGTAGAACCCAAGCTCAAATTGGGCAAAGAATATGAATATGCCACTATAAATACAAATAATCAATGAAGCAACATGGTTGTTTACTGGACAGGTAGCAGATCACATTTTTTAAATGAAATTTACTTTGAAAGTATTAGGTAGTTAGCCAGAGATGAGCAGGGTAGGGAAAGAAATGGGACAGGGAGGAGCCTTCCTGAGAAGAGATATGGAGTTTGCCCCCACCTGCCACCCCAGCTGTGGTGAGAGACTTCCAGCCCATTACATTGCAGTTTTAGACCCCAGCAGAAAACTCCAATATGGTGAATTTAGCGCAGTTGCACTAAGCTGTAACCGCCCCGAATTACTATGCATGAGGAGGGGTGGGATTTCTGGACAGTATAAAGATTCACCATGCAGAAATTTTTTCCCTCTTTTCTGCTCCTGGACCAGCCAGTTTTGTGACCTTTCTGGTGAACCCACCCAATAAAACCCTTTATGCTCACTCTCTCTGTGTCCCCCACATGAAATCATAATTTTGGGGAAACAAGAACCGAGGGACACTCATCACCGTGTGATACAAGTACTGAGTTCTTTGGGTGGTACAAGTAGGTCATTACTTAGTCCTGTAGTGGTAAAGCAATAGCCAGGAATTCTGTGTAACATTCTGCAAATATTTCCAAAACAGCACTAATCAATGTGGAAGAAGATAATGAAAGTTTAAGTCAGTGGGGAAAATAAGTAGTGGAAAGGGCAAGTCTTTCATTTCTATTTGCTTTAAATCTGAAGAGAAGAAAAAGAAAGGGGAAATATAAAAAAAAAGATTTAAGTCCGATTAGTCCCATCAAATATTTGGTTTCTTAAAGACTATTCCATAAAAATATGGATGCTCTTCCTCAAGTGAGGGAAAAAAAAGCCACGAGAAACAAACCCTTCACTGAAATTTCAGAAGGGTAATTTACAAAAGGTCTATCGTAGGTCTGAGCTGTGCGATAAGGGTGGGTAGACCTGTCAGCACCTTCCAGGGACAGGAAGACAAATCCAGGTTGGGTCGGGGTCAGATGCAATTAGGAAGTAGGGAAAATGCTAAAGCCTGGTTATAATAGCAGGAGTAGAGTGAGGATGTGTCCAGGGTCAGATACCAGGAGAACCTAGAAAGCAGGTGAAACACTTGTGGGCAAACAAGAGCAAATTAGGTCTGATGATGGCTAATCTGGATTGCCAACTTGACTAGATCATAAAACACTTAAGATTTTGTGTCTTTGGGTCTATTGATGAGATAATTGTCTTATGTAATAGCAGATTGAAGGGGATGTCCTGCCCTGAATGTGGGCAGCACTGTTCTGATAGGCGCAGGACCTGGATAAAAGAAGGAGAAAGCCAGGTGAATGCGTGCATGGTTCTTCCTGAGAAAAGTGCATTTGCTCTCGCCTGGGATATCGGCCTACAGCTCTTCAAACTGGACTTTCAACACAGTTTCTCCTGAGAGTTTCCTGGCCTTCCCATCTTGAACAAGGACTGCATTCCCAGCCACTCTGACCCTGAGACTCCAGCTCTTGGATGGCTCCACCAGCTGCTGGTCCCTCTGGCTCTCCACCTGCAGGCAGACACTTGTGACCACGCTGCTTTGACCGTAAGCTGGTTTGATAAATTCTCTTTTACCATATATATATCCTACGAGTTCTGTTATTCTAGTGGACCTTGACTAACACAGGTCTAGATGGAGACCTTTAAGACTTAAGATGAGTAACAGGAACCAGAACGTACACACTGTCTTCAGTGGTTATAGGAGCTGAGATTCTCCTGGGGAGTTAAATCTCTAGACAGATAAGCATAACTCCATGTGCCCCACAGAGTACAACACTCCAAGTTTCTGTCACCAAACACAGTGAGCGAATTCAATTTTTTTCAATAGATATTTCTACCCAACAAGACAAGTGTAGAAGCCCAAGATTGGATTGTCCATTGCAGGCATTCTCGTCATAGCCTAACCCACTGGCCTAAACTCTCCCGGCTTATCAAATTGCTTTAGAGGTGTGTGTGTGTGTGTGTGTGTGTGTGTGTGTGTGTGTGTTGTGTGTGTGTGTGTGTTGTGTGTGTGTATGTGTAGGGGAGTACTGGGGATTGAACCCAAGGGCATTCTACCCCTGAGCTATACTCCCAGGCCAATTTTACATTTTATTTTTGAAACAGGGTCTCACTGAGTTGCTGAGGCTGGCCTTGAACTTGCGATCCTCCTTTCTCAGCCTCCTAAGTACTGGGATTACAGGCATGTATCACCACTCCCAGCTTTATTTATGTATTTATATTCATAATTTCCAATAAGTTACTTGAGAGAACTCACAATTTTTATGTATATTTATCATAATATCCAGTATGGGTATGTGTGTGAATCAAATGAACATCCTTTATATAGCCAGGCGTGGTGGTTGCGCACACCTGTAATCCCAGTACTTGCGAGGCTGAGACAGGAGGATCGCAGGTTCGAGGATAGCCTCAGCAAGTAGTGAGACTTTCATCAACCACACTAGAGACCTTGTTTCAAAACAAAAACATAATAAAAATAGGATTGGGGGTACAGCTCAGAGATAGAATGCCCCTGGGTTCCATCCCCAGTACCACAAAAGAAAGAAAGAAAGAAAATCCTTTATATGATAGTACCAATAAATAATTTCAAGGAAGCCCACATATAATCCCCAAATGTTTAGAAGAAGATACTAAAATTCCTTTAAAAATCTTACCATTGGCCAAAAAATTTCCTAAAATCAGACTTCAAGTTGGAAGTTAACGAAGAGGTCATCTATGGTAGGTTTTTTTTTTTTTTTTTTTTTTTTTTGCGGTGCCGGGGATTGAACCCAGGGGTGTTCTACCTCCGCGCTACACCCCCGGCACTATTTTTTTATACTTTATTTTCAAACCGGGTCTCATGAAGTTTCAGAGGGCCTCACTAAGTGGAGAGAGAGAGAGAGACAGGGAGAGAGAGAGAGAGAGAGAGAGAGAGAGAGAGGGAAAGCTGAGGCTGGCCGCGAACCCGGATCCTCCAGTCTCCGCCTCCCAAAGTACTGGGATTACAAACGTGCGCCACCACGCCCGGCTCTATGGTAGTTTTTTTTGTTGTTGTCGTTGTACACTCCTTCCATCAAAAAGGGGATTTTCCTCACCAAAGCATCTATACGGGCTTCTGACTCACATACAAATGAAAAATATAGGAAAAATGAAGTCGCCTGAGTCCTGAGTTTATATCATAGTGAATGACGCAGCGTCCGCCCTGTGCACTGAGACACATGCTTTCACAACCCTGAGCTGCCATGTGAGGAGCCCAACTACTCTGAAGCACCGTGCCGCGAGGAAGGTGATCGCACAGAAAGCAGCCACATGGAGGTGCTCTGGTTGGCAGCCCCAGCCGACTGCCAGCAAAACCTGCCAGCCAGCCCAGTGAGCCACCGTGGATACCCAACCCAGCGGAGCCTTCATACGATGCAGCTCCAGTTCACATGTAACTGTGATTGTTGGAGACACCTCAAGGGAGAAGTGCTCAGGCAAACCTGAGTCCCTGACTCATAGCCGGGCGTGGTGGCACATGCTTGTAATCCCAGTACTTGGGAGGCTGAGACAGGAGGATCACAGGTTCAAGGCCAGTTTCAGCTACTTAGTGAGGCCCTCCGCAACTTAGTGAGACCCTGTTTCAAAATAAAGAATAAAAAATAGGGCTGGGGATGTAGCTCAGAGGTAGAATGCCCCTGGGTTCAATCCCCAGTACTGCAAAAAAAAAAAAAAAAAAAAGTTCCTGACCCATAAAAGGATGAGCAAAATAAAACTTTCAAGCCAGGCATAGTGGTGCACCCCTGCAATCCCAGTATTTGGGAGGTTGAGACAGGAGGATCACAGGTTTGAGACCAACCTCAGCAACTTAGTTAGACTCTGTTTCAAAATAAAAAATAAAATAGGGTTGGGGGTGTAGTCGGGGGTAGAATGCCCCTGTGTTCAATCCCCACTACCACACAAAATAAATAAATAAATAAATAACTTTCATTTTAGCTCTATAAATTTTGGGGTGAATTTTTGTACAGGATAGATAACTGATACACTATCAAATCCAAGTTTTCATTCTGGGTTGACTCTTTGGGAATTAAAAGGCTCTGATTATTGAAATGGTACATAGCTCTTTTTTCCATGTATCAAGCAGTAATTTTTTAAGGTTCAGCAGCCTTTTTGAAAATGGAGAAAAATGTATCCAGACATAAGTTTTCAAAATAAAATATTTCAACTGGGAAAAATAAAATAAAAGGCTCTAGTTAAAGGGATCTCCCCCTCACATGTTAGCCATGTGTTAGATATCAGTATTTTGTTCTACATGTTAGAGTAAATACTTCACTCTAACTTTAAGTCAGTATTCTAGATTAACCTCCTCTGTCTTCTAAAATGTAGAAAAAGACACCCTGAAATTATCTCCCTTGGTCTTTTTTTTTCCTATAGAAAAATAAAACCCTGTACACAGTCTTGCCTCAAAACATGATTTTCAGAATTCTGTGTGCCTTCCTCCAAACATATTCTAATTAAAGAAGCCTTAAAATATAATGCAAGGAATTCGACACTTCATTCCATAAATCATTGCATGAGAACAGAATTTGGTGAAATGCTCTTTTCTATTGCTTCCATTGTGCTAGACACAATATTTCATTAATGCAACATAAGATTGTGCTAGTCTATTTTCCCCACAGCCACATCATACTATTGGCTTATTTTATGGTTGTCATCAGATGGAAATCCCAGAACTCTGCCATCTGTACAGTGGCCAAGCCAGCTCTCTCGCAGGCAGCTGACTTTCTGAACCTAAACAGAACTTGAAACTTGTTTCTGCTTAATCTCATTTCATTGGCTTTGGCATAGTGTGTCTCTGTTAGTTGACATCACCTTTATTTTTGGGTCTGTCGCTTGTAGCTTTGGCTATGTAACCCATGTAAGCATCCTTCCTTCTAAAATGCTATCAACATCATCAATATAAATACCAAGTCAACTGAACTAAGATTTTACTCAAACTCCATTAGAAAACCACAGAACCATTTACCAAAATACAATACACATAGGGTCAAATCACCAAATACCAACGGCTCTTTCACTTAATTCATTACTTAACCATGAAATTCCCACCAAAGTGTTGTCAGATGCATTGGTGTAATTAAAATCATTGAAATGTATTTTATCCATGGAATTTTCTCTTCTCTAAAGATTATAACAAAATGGTAAACCGTGTGAATTTAGCATGATTTGCTTTGAATGAGTACATGCTAGCTCCTAGAGATTATCTATACACCCTTCCAAGTTTATAAATTACATTCATGATAATACATTCTAGGATATTGTATTAAGCTAAAAAAGAAAAGACAACAATCCTCAGATTAAGATTTAATCACCATTTCTTAAAGACAGTGCATAATTTTTATATTTTGGACTCCTATCAGAAATCCTATTCCCTGATATTTTTAAAGAAATTGGATTATAACCATCTTATATTAGTAGATAATAAATATGTATTAACTGAAGTAGTTAATAAATGAATGAAAAGATGTATGAGGTATTCCATTTTCCTGCTCTATTTTCTTCATACAACAAACCACTTTATGGAGGTCATTCACTGCTCACTCAATTTGTAGTTTTCTCTCTATTTCCTTCTCATGAGAGTAAACCTTGCCTACCCTTCTCAGTGCTTTATCCACGCACCTAAGATACAGCCCAAGGTATTCTATACCCACTACATAGATATGTTCAATGAGAAATAGCATGTTTTAATTTTAATTTATTTTTATTTTTATATTTTGGTACTGGGGATTGAACCCAGGGGCAGTCTACCTCCAAGCTACACCTCCAGCCCTTTTCATTTTTCATTCTAAAACAGGGTCACACCAAGTTGCTGAGGCTGGCCTTGAATCTTCAAACCTCCTGTCTCAGCCTCCCAAGTACTGCGGTTACAGGCATGTACCACTGTGCCTGGATTAATTTTATTTTTATTTTGTCAAATATTCCACTTTATTTTATTTTTATTTTTATTTGTTTGGTGTGTGTGTGTGTGTGTGTGTGTGTGTGTGTGTGTGTGTGTGTTACTGGGGTTTGAATCCAGAGGCATTCTAACTCTGAGTTACACCCCCAGCCATATTTTTATTTTTATTTTGAAACAGGGTCTCACTAGGTTAGCAAGAGTCTCACTACTTGCTGAGGCTGTCCTCGAACCTGTGATCCTCCTGTCTTAGTCTCCCAAGTACTGGGATTACAGGTGTGTGCCACCACGGCCGGCTTATTTTTATTTTAAATTGATATAATTTTGTACTTTTTATGCAGTTGTAATTCAATACATGTATATAGTGTGTAATAATCAAATTGGGTAATTAGCATTTTCATTTCCTTGAATGTTATCATTTCTATGTGTTGGGAATCTTCAAACTTTTCTAGTTATTTTGAAATGTCTAATTAATTGTCATGGACTATAGTTGCCCCACTGTGCTATATAACACTAGAACTACTCCCCCCTAACTGTTTTTTGGCACCCATGATCTGCCTACTTATTCTGCTGCTTTCATCCCTCCCCTCCTTGTCCTCTAGTGACATCTATTCAACTCTCTACTTCTATGTCAGCAACTTCTTTAGCTCCCACAAGGAGTGAGAATAGAATTTGTCTTTCTGTTACTAGATTATTTCACTTAGCATAATGTCCTCTAGTTCTGTCCATTTTGCTACAAATGATAAGATCCCATCCTTTTCATTGCTGAATAATATTCCGCTGTGCACATATACCACACTTTTATCCACTTATCCCTTGATGGACATCCTGGCTGATTATGTATCTCAGCTACTGTGAATAGTTCTGCAATAAGCATGGGTGTGCAGGTATGTCTTTGGTATAATGATTTCAGTTCTTTTGAATTGTATCGGTCATGGTTCACTAGATCGACAGAATTCACAGAATGAAGAAAGGAAAAGGGGAAAAAAAAGATTTATTAGGTTAGCTCACAATGTAGTCCTGAATTTCAACTGCACGTGAAGAGTCAGAGGAATCAGCAGCTGGTCGGGCGGTCTAAGAGCTGGAGCCCCAGGATTGAAGCAACCACCAATTCAGTCCAGTCCAAGATGTGAAGATAAGGAAGCTCTTCGGAGAAACGATGGTGAGGTTTCAGTTCAAAGGCTGAAGGCCGGGAATCCCAAACGAGAGCAGAAGATCAAGAAGTTCTCCAGGGAAACGGTGAAATTGGAGACTGTCGATCTCAAACGAGGGCAGAAGCGTTCTCCTCAGGAAGAGTCACAGCTCAGCTCTACGCAGCTTTCTCATTCTTTTTATCTAAATCCTGCACCTATCAGAACTCTGCTACCCACATTTAGGGCAGGACTTCCGGTTCAATCCTCTGTTATACAACCAAGGTCACATGATCTGGGGTGAGTCAAGTTGACAAACCAGACCAACTATCACATGAATATAATGCCAGTTGTGAGTTTCTGCCTCAGTGAGATGATATGCATTGTGGTTTAGATTTGCATTTCTCTGAGAATTAATGACATTTAGCACTTTTCATATACTTGCTGACCATTTGCATGTCTTCTCTTCAGAAATGTCTGTTCAGATCATTTGCGTTTTTTTCATCAGATTATTTAGTTCGTTGCAGTTGAGTCGTTTGAGTGGGGAATAAGATTTAATCAAGCTGGCCCTTGGGTCTCGAGTTCCCTCAATTTCTCAATGCTTCCTACGGTTCTCGGTGTAATTTTTCCAGTTAGAAAGTCCTTTTCCTTAACAAATAAGACACACAATGCTTCAGTTTTCTCTCTGTGACTTGCTAATGTATTTCCAAGAAACACTACATCAAATGTTCTTTTAAAAGTGATGTTTTAATTTATAGCCCCCCAGAAGCAGTGTTCAAATGCAAGCCCTTTATTTTGGAGGCGACACCAGGTAGGAAACACAGAGAGAAAGCTGGAAGTAAGACAAGCTGAGGAGGAATGAAGAATGTAGCTCTTCCTCCAGAACGTGTACAAATGCCTCCTCTGTCTTCACAATTAGGGTGGTCTTCAGGGGCACTGCAGGAGGTCGGTGATGTAGGATTCAAGAAATACATAGGTAGAAAGAAGACAGATGGGAAGAAAAAGTAAAATATAACTTTAATAGAGGAACCTGTTGAGTGCTAAAGTGCCTCAGCCTTTATTCCCCAAACCAGTTCTCTTTGCCTGGCCTGTCTCTCCCCAATTCCTGGGAAATCTGCAGATCCTAGAGTTTACTGAAAGAAGCTATAATGGTCCTGTGCATTGTTAACAAGACAGATAAGATATCTTGAGAAACCTGTAATTTAGGACACTCTTCCGCTTATCTGTTGATCAGATAATGAAGACCTTGATCAGCCTGAGGACCCTAAGGATGACCAGACCTCCAGAAACCGACTACTGGACTGAGGTCGTCCTTACACACCTCCTCCTGTCCGCCCCTCATGAACGCCCCCTATAAGAAAAGAGTCCTGCCCTCCCCAAGATGTCTCTCCCTGTTGAGATGGCCCGCATTCTCCCTTGAATATATTACTTCTTTCCTAAATAAACCTCTGTCCATGTCTCTTACTAGTATGTGCTGAAATTCTTTTCTGCCACAGAAGTCAAGGACCCTGCCAATCCTGAGTTGCTGAATGGAGGAATCAACCTGTCACCCCTGACAGGTGAAGGAACATATATTTTGGTGACTTCCCATTTCAAACATTTTCCCCACTTTTCCAAGCAGAGCTATCTGCTCTCCTTAGTCCTCTAAGGAAGATGGATTCTCCCCATCCTGTCAGCATAGATTGAAACAGAACATCTGTGTACATCCGACTTCTGTTTCAAAGAGGAAGGGATTTGCAATTGAATTTTTTTACATGTATTGTTTTCCCCATTTTTCTTTACTTAGGTCTTTTCTTTTACTTAGCCCTGCCACAGCAAAGCAACAGCTAGGAATTCCGTGTAATATTCTGCAAATATTGCCAGAAAAGCATGAAAATCACTACCCATAACACCTAAATGACTCATGCCTGGTGATATTATGGGTACACGTTAGTTAGTAGATTACTGGGTTGAATTTCTTTATTTCATCCTATTCGTTAATCCATTGTTCGGGTCTTAGAGGCACAGGGAAAAAAATGTGCTCATTTGAAATATAGTACCTCCGAGCTTTGGTGGGAAACGTATCCATATGTAGTCTAATTAGCTTTATAGACTTATTGGAATTATCCCCATCATTCTATTTCTTTGGCCATTCTAACCTGTTACTATCAGTAATAAACCAACTGAAAAAATCTTCAATTCTACTATAAAATAAGGCCAGTTAAAGGTAAAAATTTACTGAAATATTATTAATAGTAAATTCCCTGCATGAATAGCAAGACAGTAAATAAGATTATGCATTTCATTTGTCTTTTATAATTGCAGAGAAAACATCCACAAAAAAAGCAAAGAAAGTCTTGAAGACAATTGAAAAGGCACAAAATATGTCCTTATAATTCTGCCAACTGAGTACAATCAAATTAAACTTTTTAAAGTTATCACAAAACTCTTTTAAGTACATATACATAAAAGATACCAACCTTGGATGACAATATCCAATGAATTTTATTATTCTTTTTTTTGTGGTACCAGCCCTGTTTTTATTTTTTATTCTGAGTCAGGGTCTCACTAAGTTGCAGAGGGCCTCGCTAAGTTGCTGAGGCTGGTCTTGCACATGCAATCCTCCAGTCTCAGTTTCCCAAGTACTGGGATTACAGGCATTTACCACCATGCCCAGTTAATTGTATCATTCTGGAAATGGTTTTGTGTTCCCATTATTTCAAAATGTTTCCAATTAATATTTCTTTGGTTGATTCACATTTGGACCCAAAGGAAAAAAATAATTACCCAAAAGTTGCTATAAACGTTTTGTATACACTGTGTTAAAGAAAGGAGGAAGAGGAGGAAGAGGAGGAGGAGGAGAAGGAGGAGGAGGAGGAAGAGGAGGAGGAGGAGGAGGAGGAGGAG